>JAJOOR010039451.1:0-12945 GCA_036250505.1 Solanum acaule | reverse complement strand
GGGTGACACCTTCAAATAGACCCAATCACCAACTCGGAATTCAAGAGCCCTTCTCCTCACATCGGCATAGGACTTTTGGCGACTTTGGGCCATCTTCAACCTTTCTCTAATCATCCTAACCTTCTCAAGAGCCTCCATCAATATCTATCTCTCTCTTCTTCAATATGATCTTAGTGTGTGGGTTTAGTCGACTCACATGGTACATTCCCTACTTAAGCTCTACCTATAGCAAGTATTCCCCTTCCTCTACTACTGCCCCTGCCTCTTCCTCTACCTCTCACATCCTCATGTTGCGAGATCAACTACTGGCTCTATCATTCGAGTAAGTAATCTTGAAATATTGTGTCTAGTATCAACCTTCTATGAACATAAGAGTGGAAGAGGTTATATACCAATTGGGATCAACAGATACCAATTGAAATCAAGTTATAGTATGAAGGGAAAGATAAGAGAGAATGTTCTTGTATTCTTGTAGCCTCTTAAGTAAAAGTACACACATCTCTGTACCATTTCTCATGACTTTACTAGAATCGCATTGGTATGATGAGATAAATGAACCTAGGTCTTGAATACCAAGTTTCTGAAGACCCATACCATTGTTAGTGGTAGCTACATGAAACCACGTGTGGAGAACCTTAAACTAACCCAATCTAACCCAAACACTCCATTTAATAAAAACAAGTTTATCATATAAAAGTAAGAAAATCAGTTTTATGAAACTAAGGATTGAGTTTCTATAAACTCAATAAATAGTAAACACATTTGTAGAAATAAGCCCCTAAGAATTGAAAGTCATGGTACCAAAACTCTAACATCTAAAAAAGAGGATGAAACTCCAATGCATAAAATGGTAATCAATAGTCTAAGAATGTCTTAGTCTGAAAAAGATTGACAGGAGTAGCAGAAGAATCCACGGCAGCCTGGAAGAATAGCGCACCCTTGAATTTGAAATCACATGTCCCTTAACTAAGGTCTCCGAAGATGCTCTGTGCTCAATAAGGAAAGAACAAGATGTAGTAAGATCGCATAGTTACTCCAGGATAGGAATGTAAGTAATTTACCACAATACAGTTACAAAAAACAACACATAATCAATTATCAATTCTTATAGACTCCCAGTCACATATCATGAAATAATAAATACCAAAATGCATGTCTCACATGATCATAAATATAATACCCAGCCCTCTTATGAAACCATAACCAAATACTTGCTTCGTTCATAGAACCATAAACATATACATTGTCCTCTCGTGGAACCCACACTCAATTTTTAGTGTACCAACACGGTGCTCGAGACAACCATATATGGATATCCCCATACCAGGCGTGGTGCCCAAGCCTACTATTAGTACATACCAAACATGGAATCCAAGCCAACAATGGTGATATCCTTAACCGAACATGATACCCGAGCCAACCAACAATCATAAACAATCATGCACATTCACAAACACAATGAACATTACAACTTGAAAGACATAAGTCATATAACAGGTCCATTTCGCGAGATTATCAACAAGATATCATTTCATATGCTTCTCTATGTATTACCGTAACATGCATTGTAAAAATGATACTATAAAGTAGTATACATGCATACATACATAAGACGAAAAGCATACAACCATCACCTACCACGAATCAAGTCTCTTGGAAACTCTAAATAATCCCTGTTTAACCTCTTTTAAGTGATTTGGCTTGTTCTTGGTCTAAAGCAATAAATAAATGCAATAATCAATCAAAAATAGCCTATTAATACCTAGATTGTAACACCCTAACTTTTCAAAACGTCAAAACTAACTCGTACCTTCGTGGAAAGACAAAAAGAGAGAGTAATAAATTATGAATGATGTGATATGTCATATTTTAAGTGTTTAAGGGTTGTATCTCAAGTTTTGAAGTTAGGTAAGTCGCAAAATAAAAGTTGTCGAAAGTTATCATAGGTTCCTTTTTAAAGATATTACAAAAGTTTGGTTCAACTATCTAATATACCGTGAGTTTACGGTATTTCTAATACATTTCACTTACAAGTTGTGTGTGTCTAGGGCCTTTTTATATTGTTTTTTATGTGTTTTTATCATGTTTTGTAGGAAAGGTGTTCAGGCGCGGAAGTTTAGAGAGTGCTGAAGGAAATGCAGAAAAAAGGTATCTACGGAGGTGATCTACGGACCGTATATCCATCCACGGTCCGTAGGTTATGAACGTTGATCAACAGGCATGCTATTGAGGACAAATCAGGGAAGTCTGACCAAGTGTGGAACCACGGTGTCCATTGACGGTCCGTAGATTGATCTACGGACCGTCCTGTTGATCCGTAGAGTGAGACTGCGAGGGTTCCAATACCTGATTTTTGAAGATTCTAAGTATGGAGCTACGGAGGGGATTGACGGACCGAAGGTCGATCTACGGTCCGTACTGCTGGTCCGTCGTTTACTTCAGAGAAGCTGAGTTTTGGAAGCCGAAATATTTTCTAAGTCTCGAGTGACGGAAGGGACTTACGGACCGTAGATCCATCGACGGTCCGTAAGTCGGTCTCGTGGATTGAAGACGCGTACCTGAACAAAACTTTTCTTAATTTGTTTCCTTTTTTATTTAGGATTTGTTTTCTATAAATAGGATATGTAAACCTCATTTTTGGGGGTTAGACACTATTATTCTATTTTTGCTTTGTGACTTTGGAGATTAATTTGCAACCCTGGCAATTATTGATTTCCCAAGTTCGTTTTGAGGATTTTGGCTTTGCAATTCAAGTAAAATTTCTTGGTTTATTATTCTCTCTACGTAAGTTCATGGTTTCTTCATCTACAAGTATGAATTGTGTTCTTGCCAATATGAGTAACTAAATCCACAACTAGGGTTGTGGGAACCATGATCGATTAACAAAGTATGAATAGTAAATAAACAATTCTTGACTAGTATTTTGCATGCATTGATAATTCTTTCGTTTAAAAGTCTTTTTAACGGTGGCCAACGTTAGAACTCGCCTTGTTACTACTTGCCGAACTAAGGAGGTAATTAACAAGAAAAGAATTATCAACATAGATTTAGTGTGATACTATCTAATAGGCTAGTGTCGATTGGTGCGTGGTAATAACTAAGCCAAACATCGATTATGATGTCTAATATGAGGTAAAGGTAAGGGTTAATAAATTATACACACGTAGCCGGACCAAGGTGCGGGTTGAAATTCTCTAGATGCCGGACCAAGGAGTTAGAGATACCTAACTTATCACTTTGCATGTAATACACTAGAAAAGGATTGCTATTACTAGGATTACTGCGTTATGAGATGGTGGGGAACATGTATACCCTAGTTATTTCTCTTATCTTGATAGCAACCAAAGTTGAGTTTGATTATTGATTACATATTAAGTTCTTACTATTTGTTTCACACAAGCACAAACCCCCCTTTTATTACCTGTTTCTGGAAATAATTTGACTAATTGAATATAATTGTTGGTTAAAAGTAAAGTCTAAACCATTTTCCTCGTGGGATCGATCCCAACCTACAAGTTGGGTTCTTTACTTGATAACGATCGGTTATGCTTCTGAAAAGAGGTGTAATTTGAGCGTATCACTATCTCAGAGGTTTTCTCCCATTAAATCGAAGGTCTATGAGTGTAGTTTCCAATGCATCAAACCGTTCATTCATACGACTTCAGAATAGGGAGATATTCACGTTTTTGCGAGACTATGCAGGCAGGGACGTGAGGTGGGTCCCCTAGGTCGGTGGAACTTTTTGTATATTTTCTTCTTCAACTATTTTTCATTTTTTTCAGTGAATAACCAGAAAACTTAGAAAACCCACTTCAATGATCAACCAAATTATAGATTTTCTCGACTTAAGTTCTTGACGAAAGTTGTTCTACGCGTTGAGCTCGTCAACATGGTATAATTTGTTTAATTGATTTCGTAGCATATCATACTTTGGTGTTTGGACAACTAGTGTTCAGACATATTTTAAGGTTTTGAGGTGTATTACGAACTTAAGATCAAGGTAAGACCCTTGTTTATCGATTCTAGCTTTAATAAGCCGCAAATTGCAATTTGCGATGGAAATACATATCTTTTATCGGATTATCATGTATTCTTGTGTGTTGATTATGGTCCTGCCTTGTTGTAGTATCAACGGGGTTGTGAGTAAAATCCGTTAGGCCACGTGAATTCAACGTAAAAGGTATGTTAAGGCTATTTCCTTCTTACGACATGTTTCCTTAAATCTTAGGATCAATGTAATTTGGTTGTTATCCTTGTTATACTTGTAGCCCTTATTGTTGATTGTTGGCTACTCGAGTTGATATAATCCTCCCTTGTCGGGATTCTTATTCAGTTAGTAGCGTCCCTATGTTGGACACGACTTAGAGGCTATTGGTATTGGTTGCTTATAGCTAAATTGCTCACTTTTAGGCTATTGGATTGTTATTGTTGCCCTTGGGGATAGTATGGTTAGCTGCAGGAATGTGATCTATGCCTAGAAAGGCTATATTCTGCCTACATTGATATATTGATGCCTAGAATGGCTATGAGTTTCCTATGGGGCTATATTGATACCTAGAAGGGCTATGAGTTGCCTACGTGGCTATATTGACGCCTAAGTCTATGTGCTGCCTACAGGGCCATGTTGTTGCCTAAAAGTCTTATGAGCTGTCTATAAGCTATATGGATGCCTAAGAGAGCTATGTGCTGCCTACGGGGCTATATTAATGCCTATGAGGGCTATGTGACTAACTATAGGGCTAAGGGACTACCGATAGGGGTATATTGATTGATTGGCACCTTCACAGCTTATGGGGGAGTTGGTAGGTGGTTTTGTGTGTTGTTTGTACCTATCGAGCTTATGGGGCTTGGTCAGGTTTTTATTTTATTATTTTTGATAATTTTAGATTTAGGAGCAGTACAGTTATCTTATCCTTGATTTATTTACCGGGTTACTCCCATTATGTTAGGATACATGCTCATAGTCTATTGCCTTTCATACTTGGTGTATTATTTCATACTGATACCCATTTCCTTGGGGTACTGCATTCATGCCTGCAGGTCCCGACATAAGACTTGGTAGACCTCCTCAACAACAGGATTGACTTCTATCCGATTGGCTAGCCCCTTTCCTCCGAAGTTGCCAGAGTTGGGAGGTTTTTGTTAGCTTTTGTTTTATATATTTTTATGGGTAGGCTGGGCCCAGTCCTGCCAATCTTTACTACCCTAAGAGGCTTCCAAACTAGTCTGTGGGGTGTATAGCTATGCTATGGCCATGCTGGCCTAGTTTGTTGGTTTGTTGAAGCTTGTTAGTTGTTTGAAGTATTGTCTTGATATATACCTTCTTTCAGTTTTTGTATAGAGATCACGGTGGCCTCGACGGCCTAATCAGGACTTATGTGCTAGTTAGCTATTTATTTATATGAACTCTTGGGAGTAGCTATCTCTTTTATATATCTGTTGACATGGGCCGTGCCGGCCGAGGGCTTACTTTTAAGCCGAAATATACTTGTTTGTTTTCTTGATTGCATATGGCTGCCATGTGCTAGTAGCAAATGGTTTAGCAGGGTCGGCTTGAGCCTAAGTTCTGGCATTAGGATCCAGTTGCACCCCTTGAGTTTGGGGCATGACAAACTTGGTATAAGAGCAACGTCGTATACTAGGGAGTTTGCGAGTCACGTCTAGTAGAGTCTTGTTTATAAAAGTGTTGTGCACCACATTTGATAAGCAAGAAGACAAGACTATCCTTCTTTTGCTCACCTCGTGCTATAGAGCAGTGTCTTAAGGGTTGAGGTTTATGGCTTATAATTGATATTTGTATGCATATAGAGATGGCTGACACCAGACAGACCACAGCTAGCCAGGGGCTAGATACAACTACAGGTGATGGCACCGGCAAGGTACCACAGGTGGAGGTAGCCCATTATGAGACCCAGAGGGACAGATCTTCTTAACCCCCTATAACCTCTCCACCGCTTCAGGAGACTCTGAGGGCTACAGGACTTCCGGCTCCACCAGCAGTACCACCTCTAGTTCCTCATATTCCATCTGATGAGGATTTCAATAGTGCAGTATGTATGTTAGCACAGTTAGTAGCTGTACAGCGCCAGCCAGTTGCACCAGATGTTGCCGGACCTTCTAAAGGGCCCTTAAGTTCGAGAGTTCATGAATTTCTTTCCTTAAATCCTCCATAGTTTACAGGGATAGATCGCAAGAGGACCCTCAACACTTTGTTGATCAGTTTCATAGGATCTTCGGAGTAATGCATGCCTCAGTGACTGAGTCAGTTGAGTTAGCAACATTTCGATTGCGCAATGTTGCAGTATTGTGGTGCAAAAGTTGGGAGAGATCTATGGAAAAGATACAACTCTACTCAGTTGGGATAACTTTACATAAGCTTTCCTAGATCACTATTTGCCTCGATAGATTAGGGATGGCAGGGTGGACCAGTTTCTAAACCCGACAGGACAACATGAATGTCCGAGAGTACGGGCTGAGAGTTTATTCAATGGCTAGATATGCACTAGCATTTGTTGATACGATGCATGATAGGGTGCGTAGATTTGTGGGAGGGCTCGACTAAGAATATATCGACACTTGTTCTACCGCTGAACTAAATGATAATATGGATATCTCGTGAATTCAACCCTTCGCACAAGGCATAAAGGACCACCTACATCTACAGTATATGACTGAGAGGATAGAGAGAGAGAGAAATAGAAGAGGGATAGGTCCGCTAGTTCACATGGAGATTTTAAGGGTGGTTCTAGCCCTGATATTCTATTAGGCCACCTAGACCTCCACTACAGTAGTTCCACGGTAGTAGATTTGATCGTCAGGGATAGTTAGGCCTAGTTGAGGGTTCACGAGCATCAGGCTCACAATAGCAGAGGGGTTCAGGCCAGGCTAGGACAGCCACACCGCATTGCGCTACTTGCGGTAGGATGCATTTTGGGAGGTGCAAATATGATTCCATAGGTTGTTATTCTTGTGGAGAGGAGGGGCATGGGTGGAGAAACTGCCCGACCATAGGTTAGGGTGGTACAGGTCAGTAGTAGGTTCTTCCTCATCAGTACAGTCTACAGGCCATGGACCCCACAGTTTAGCAGGTAGAGGTAGAGGCAGAGGCAGAAAGGGAGCATATAGTTCTGGTAGTAGCTAGAACCATACATATTCACTAGTTGGCCGACAGAACTCAGAGTCATTACCAGATGTTGGGATAGGTGCATTGATTGTTTTCTCCCATTGTGTTTATGCTTTGATACATCCTAGATCTACTCTGTCTTCTGTTACTCCATTTATTCCGGGGAAGTTGTGTATAGTAGTAGAGTCATTAAATCAACCGTTTATTGTATCTACACCATTTGGTGAGTCTATTATTGTCAAAACAGTCTATCAAGGTTGCACGGTAGAAATTATCGATCGGCATACCTCTGTAGACCTCGTAGAGTTAGAAATGGTCAGTTTCGACGTCATTATGGGTATGGACTAGTTAGCGTTTTGTTATAATAATGTTGAGTGCCAGACAAAGATTGTTAGATTCCACTTTCCAGGAGAGGCAGTTCGGGAATGGAAAGGCAATACAATAACGCCGAAAGGTAGGTTTATTTCCTATCTTAAGGTGAGGAGGATGATTACTAAGGGTTGTATTTATCATCTTCTTCACGTTCATGATATAGATGTAGAACTAATGATTATTCTGTTTATTCCGGTACTTAACGAGTTTTTAGATGTATTTCCATATGAGTTTCCCAGTTCCCAGCAGAACGGGAAATTTATTTTTCTATCGATATTCTACGAGGTACACAACCCATATTTATCCCTCCTTATATAATGGCTCATGCTTAGCTAATAGAGTTGAAGGAAGAGCTGAAAGACTTTTAGATAAAGGATTTATCAGGCCTAGTGCTTCACCATGGGGTGCACCAGTGTTATTCGTGAGTAAGAAAGATAGCTCACTAAGAATGTGTATCAATTATCGACAGCTCTATAAGGAGACTATAAAGAATAAGTATCCCCTTCCGAGGATCGATTACTTGTTTGATTAGTTTCAAGGTGCTGAGTGCTTCTCAAAGATTGATTTAAGATCAGCGTACCACCAGATATGAGTACGGGAGAAAGACCTTCCAAAGACAACTTTTAGAACCAGATATGGACACTTTGAGTTCTTGGTAATGTCTTTTGGATTACCTAATGCCCCAGCAGTGTTCTAAGGTTACTTAGTACTTCAGTCATGAGTTCCGATCTTAGTAGCCTTTATTCCCATCCCGCGTAAGAACATAGGTTTTTTCCCTCAGTTTCTGCTCTCCTTGTTTTAACTAAAGAACTACTTTGCACTTTAAGTAGGACTCTAAGAGCTCTACCTTAGAATGAGTTAGATTTCATGTGTTAACAAGAAGGAATGGCAGGACACTAAAGAGATGGCTATGAGACTAGTTCAATCAGGTAATCAACCAAGTAATCCACATATATGATAAAAGAGCATTCCAGCCCTACTGTACTTATCCACTGGCATTGAAGGAGAAGAATGAGAAGGTCTGCTTCCACAGTAAGGATTGCTGCTTAGTCCAATCCAACAGCAAACAAGGGACGCCTCATTAAGCAAGAACCCGAGCTAAGAGCGGGGTAGTTCAATTAAGGTATAGAGAAAGCTCTAAGCATCTACCATTGATCAACCTTATTCAGGAACATCAATCAAAGATCTCGCTTACCGGATAACTTTCCTAGTGAAGGAGAGAAGGTTTGACAAGCTAAGAAAGTCTCGTTGAAAGTAGGAACTCAGACTGTGACGACTATTTTCACTAGGTTCAAAGGCTTGATTGACCCTTGGGATTGAATATGGCTAGGGGGTGCCCTCGTAAAGACTAAAAAAAGCTATTAATGAAAAGCCCTTGTGTGAATTAACAATTCCGGGTAGTGGTCCTCTGCTTAAGGGATTAGGATTAGGCATTATGATATCATTCGTTTTAGCGGCCGGTATCGTCCCATCTAAAATGGGGTGGGTATATTCATAGTTCTAAGTTAGGATGAAGAGTCATAGGTTAGTATTCATCTCTACACTAGAGAGGTTTTGATCATAATAGATTCGAATGAATATGTTAATTAGAAAAGCATCGTCGTAAGCCTCAGCCTTTTCCCTAACATATTAATCAACTAGCGTAGTCTATCACATGGAAGGGTTTTGTGTCAACCCAAGCATTATTATTATCATAGACCGCTTTCCTCTTGGTATTAGTAGGGCTTCCTAAGTGGACATTAATAGACCTTTAACCGACGCCCATCGTATTCCAATTAACATAAAATAGGGTTTTCACAATGGCCTTCGTGGTGGGATTAGGCCTCTCTTATCTCTTGCTTATGCTGAATCGAGATTTTATTGATCTTCTTTGACCCGCGGGTGCGAATCGGTAGCTGTGAAACAAGTTCGCACCAATCGACATTAATTCTATTAGATAATATCACACTAAATCTATGTTGATAATTCTTTTCATATTAACTACCTCCTTGGTCCGGCAAGTAGCAACAAGGCGAGTTCTAACGTTGCACACTGTTAAAAAGATTTCTAGACGAAAGAATTATCAATGCATGCAAAACACTATTAAGGAATTACTTAGTTATTATTCATACTTCATTAATCGCTCATGGTTTTCACAGCCCTAGTTATGGATTTAGTTACCCATATTAGCAAGAAAAGAATTCATAATGTTTGAAGAATAAATCATGAACTTACATAGTAGAGTAGAATAATCCCAGAATTTCAACTTGAATTTCAAAGTAAAACTCAGCAAAACGTGCTTAGGAAATTAAGAATTGCTAAAGTTGCAAGTTAATATCCCAAGCCAAAAACTAGAACAAAAATAATAATCTCCAACCCCCAAAAATGAGGTTTGCATACCCTATATATAGAAAATAAGTCCTAACTAAAAAGGAAATGAAATAAGGAAATAAAGTTGCAGGACACATCTTCATTCTACGAGACTGACCTATGGTCCGTAAGTCGATCTACGGTCTGTAGGTCCCTTCCGTTGCTCAGGACTAAGGCAATTTTTCTTTCTTGAAAATCTTTTGTGCAATCGACGATTCAACAGTACGTACCATAAGTCTAGCTATGGTCTATAACTCTTCTCCATAATGCCATACTTAGATTTTTTCAACATCAGGTGCTGGAACCAATCTCTGAATGATTTGACGGAACAACAGTACGGTCCGTAGATCAATCTACAATTCGTAACTCAAAACCGTGGTTCCACATTGGTCAAGAATTGATTGATCTTCAGCAATGCCTTTCCTGCCCCTGTACGACTATCATCTACGGCGCGTAACTGGACCTACGGTCCGTAAGTTGCCTCCGTAGATGCCCTTTTTTGCACTTCTTTCAGTTGTGTCTTCAAGTTTCCGCCCCTGAACCTATTCTCTGCAAACATTAGAAAAACACGTATAAATTAATACAAAATATCCCTAGACACACACAACTGTCTAGTGAAATGTATCAAGAATACCGAAAACTCACGGTAAATCAACACACTAAACTTAAAATTGTTGTTTGTCCTCAAGCGACGGACTAAGACTCTAAACGACACTTGTATTTAAGCACAAGCAATCACATGTCTCTCTTTCCCAGCTTTCTTTTCGGGTTCAAAATATGTTCTCTTAGACTCAACAAGCTAATTTGTGCGGATCAAAATATGACACAGATCGACCAATCAACTCACCACGTACACTGTTCTACTATCACCAAGGTTACAACTTTCCAACGCTGTCACCAGTACATTTACTTCAAACGAAATCCTTTTTGTTCCACACAATAAATATGATTTTAAGTACAAGGATTCATTCAACACTCATGCTCAGAAGCAACTTCAATTACAAGTAGTGCTCAATACCATAGGCTTGCCCTTATATTCACTACTTAGACTCTCCAACTAGGTTCTAGGATCGCTATACGACTTTCTTGGCTTGTAACGTAGGCTCAAGGTCATGTGTGGTACATTTGGGTACTTTTAGTGACTTTCTTCGCTATTTTACATTACATTATTAGGCTTTACTACCTTTTTTTTGCCGTATCTTTGAGATCCTACCTTTTTCTCCTGTTTCCTTTGATTCTTTTCTATCATTGATGTGACTTTCGACTTTGTAGTTCTTTTATTTTTCACTCTTCTTCTTTTTCTTTAGTTTTGCTCAAATTCCTTTGCACAAAGTCACATCCCTTTTGTTTCTTTTCTTTTTCAACACCAAACTCTTTTCATACCCATTTTTCTGTAGATTTCCCCTTTCATAGCCACCCTCAACTTAAGGAATTTCAGTTAGTTCAGGTACGCAATACTCGATGTCGTATCAGGGCCAAGATTGAGGTCAATTTTTTGCATTAGCCACCCTCAACTTAGGCTTTTGGCCGAAGTTGAGGTGCACATGTCCTGGTAGGACCAGGGATAAAATAATAGATTATGGGAAGGTGAGTTACGGGTTTAGAAATAAATGCTCTCTTTCAGGCTAAAAGCATTTGGGTCAACGGGAGCATTCATTTTAATTTGGTCGGAATATTTTAGCATTTAGTGGACTATTCAGAACAATGGCATGTGATCACTTCCTAGCCTTTGGAGTAGATTATCTTCACAGGACTAACCGGGCAAGTTCTAAATTGGCACCACTTGTTTGAACAACCAACGATTCTCGCACAGTCTTGGCACACAGTTCCATTATTAGATTACACAGTTCAAGTTTTTAGCTTAAGTCATGTAATCAAATTTGTCATTATCATGTCATACTCAGAGCCAACACATTCAACTTATTCTAGTCTACAACTTTTAGCACACATTTTAATATCTTTAGATGGGTATCATTTTTCAACAAGCTCATGCCAACATGCTTATGTTATCATTCTTTATCATGCTTCTCCAAATACTCTTAATATCAAGGAAGAACACTTAGGGTTTCAAGCTTCAAGACTCCAATTCCTCCATATCTTTTGGGCCTTGATCCTCAATGTGTGTAGGGTTTTATCAAGGGGTTCCATTAACCCATTGAGCGCCCAAGATTCCTCAATTTTCAAAGTTCAATTTCATCAAAATTGATTAGGTTTTCATTCCATTCTTCATGAGTTCTAATTGTGTTGATTCAATTTTCTGATTTTGATCTTCTTATGATTGCTTTGACAGAATTACATTTTTTCCAATTGATTTCACATGGACCCATGCATTGATCATGATTTTTGACTATGAACCCTAAAATATATGAATTTATGAAGAAGCCTGAATCTATGAATGAGGTTTTTATGAAGGATATGGATGATTTATGAAAGTAAAGGTTTTATGAGCTAGGTTGCTTTAAGAAGAGCATCAATCAAGTTAGAAAGGATTTAATCACATATTATGGAATCATGGTTTGGTGAAACGTTTTCTCACATATGCTTGATTTAGGATTTAATAAGCTAATCTATGATAATTTACGTTCTGATTAGTAACTAAATTGTGCTTTCCTTTGTATGATGTTATGCTTATGAATATGACTATTATGTTGGGATTTAACTTAGCAACAAGAGAACCTCGAGGTGTAGGCTCAAATAGAGTAGTCTCTAGTAACAACCTCTAGTTCCAAACTATGTGCCCCCGTAGGATTACCTTTAACGACCTAGCTAGTGGATCCACATATAACATATGATATGATATAGAGTTCAACCTTGACAAGTAGACTCTCCCTTCTCGATGTAGGAGTTGCATCAGATTCCATGTTATAGTTCGCATGGTCTATTGTCAACTAAAGCTAATATCCCACACAATGGACTAAGTTTTCTTTAATGATTTATGAATATTTCCTTGTTATTTTAAGATGCATTGACCATGTTTGTCACGACCCAAGCCTAGGGCCTAGACGTGACATGGCGAATGAGGAACCCGAAGGAACCCCAAACAAGCCTCTCAAACTTGTCATCACACTTCATCGGTCGCGGAAGTACATTCAACATTAATT
>JAJOOR010039450.1:0-13331 GCA_036250505.1 Solanum acaule | reverse complement strand
TCTCAGAGATGGACACCCCTCTTCTCACCCTCATCTCCACCACTCTCTCCCAAATCTTCATAGTATGGCTCAACAATTTGATACCCCTGTAGTTGTTACAGTTTTGGATATCACCCTTGTTTTTATACAACGGAACCATTGTACTCCACCTCCATTCTTCAGGCATTTTTGTTGTCTTAAAGATAACATTAAACAGCCCAGTTAACCACTCTATGCCCGCCTTGTCCATGCTCTTCCAAAATTCTACCGGAATCTCATCGGGTCCGGTCTCTCTTCCCCTACTCATCCTACTAATAGCCCGTATAACCTCCTCGGACCTAATGCACCTACAGTATCCAAAATCCCGAAGTTTTTCAGAGTGTGCCAAATCACCCAACACAATGTCTGCTTCCCCTTTTTCATTTAAAAGTTTGTGAAAGTAGCTTCGCCATCTTTACTATTAGCTAATTGATTGGATATTGGTCTGACAGGTGCAAGCTCACATTGTTAAGCTGAGGAGGCAGTTGAGTGTGATGGATGAGCTACCCCAGACATTCAAACTGGATTCTGATTAGAGTATGTACATGATTGGTCGGTCACATTTCCATGTTCTTTTGTACATGTCGACTAGCTCAGTTAGTGGAAGTTCATTTTCTTTTCTCAATCCATATCTTGTTAAAATCTCCACCTGACCCTTTCACTACCCCCCGACCCCTCCTTTCATTTCTATCTCCTCCATATGCTGTGAGGTACAGGCTGTACTATGTCCTGGATAACGTCTAAGGATATTTTTCTGTAACATCAGGATAGTTGTGTTATTTTGGCTCCTATGTAAAGAAGAATGTTACCAGGATTTATGGTTAAACTATTTGTCAAAAGAAATGGAAGAAAATTCCTGACTGAAGTCTTACTGGGTTGCTTTCCGGATATGTTACATGAGACTTAAATTGGTGCATTTGCTCCCTCAGTGGCAGGTTTTACGCAGAGGTATGCTCATCACATTATTTCTTTTCATGTTTTAATAATTTCTACTTTTTGGTTGGTGCTACTCTTCACATCAGTAGTTATGCGACAGCTCTTCTCGATTTTAACATGGTCTTTCCATAGTTCATGTCTCATTTAACTATGCTCTTGTTGTTTCTGGTATCTGTGTGGGGTTGCTGTGTGAACTCTAGCACATGTACTTGCAGTTAGCTGTTTCTTTGGGCTTTATATGTGATACCATGCACTTGGATAAGTCCTTTTGACAATTATTTTTCTGTAACGCGCTTCATTTAACGTTGCGCCATCAACTATTTGCAAAGAGAAGCCTGGATGTGACAAATTCTCTTCTTTTTTTCTTACTAATGGTGTTGGATAAGCATGCACATATATTTTCTGGTTGCAGTTGAAAGTATTACTATCATTAATTTTGTTATGACAGCCATTTGACATTCTTTAGCATGCATCAATGGTAGAACACATCTTTAGCTGTTGAGTGTTGCCTCTTTTTTATCTGGTAATGAATGGAAGCCTACTAAACCTTTTCCTCCCATATTGTACTTTGTCCTGGTATTTAACTGGTTAACCTTGACTCAATTTGATCCTTGGAATCTTTTTGTTGCTGGTCTGGTAAGGTATTTGTCCTATATACAAGGAGGTAAACTAATTAGCAATAGCAGTACCCTCTCTCAAGTACCTTTTCAGATTTTGGCGGCATGAATGCACTATGAAATATATGATTAGCTAGTGAAAATAAGAAGCCCTACGAAATATTATACAAGACCCACTATATCATTGTTGTTCCACAAGGCTTCAAGCTTGAAGCAATAGTTAGAGCGTGACAGTCATTTTGGAACATTATATTATAGACTAATTTGAGCATATCTACAAAAAAAATCATTATTATAGCAATAATTTGGTAGGCTAGTGGTCGGACCCACATGGTTCCTTTTTTCATAACCAAAGCTTGGAGAAAGGAAGAAATAAGAGTGTTTTATGGAGAATGTGGTCAAAATCCGTAATAGAGTCAAACTATAACAACCAAATTAATGCAAGAGAATGTGGTCAAAATCCATAATAGAGTCAAACTATAACAACCAAATTCATTATTTTCATGCATAAGGATCTTAGTGGCAGAGGTGATGGTTGGAGTAGTCACTTTTGAACATGTTCCAGTTGAAGAATGTGATCAAAATTCATAACAGAGTTTCAACTTTGGACTATAACAACCAAATTGATTACTATTTTCATGCATAAGGATTTTAGTGGCAGAGGTGTGATGCTTGGAATCGCCGCTTCTGAGTATGTTTCAATTCAAGAATGAGTGATTTGTTTCTAGGGATTAGAACCCAATTCCTCCATAAATTCTCTAATCCAAATGGTGTAGAATTTTTCATATTTATACCTCTTCTTGTTGAAGGGGGGCTTTGTGTGAATCACTTCACTCCGGAAATAACAAAGGAAGGGCAACCACATGTTTAAAGCCATAATATTTTCTTTCAATTAGTAATTTTACTGAGATTGGTTTTCGAGCTCAAGCTCCTTGTATAGGTTGGATTCTAGAGCGCATTCTCATATCAATTAAGATTTCCTTGAGTTTCAAATAGGGGGCAGGGTGGGGACATGGAAATTTCAATGAAAATTTCAACTTCTTATTTTACTATTCAATTTATGTATTCCTCTATAATTGGCTGTCTAGTTGCAATTGTTCATTTGAGATCACTGCGCAATTTCTTTAAACTAGTAATTTGTGCGGTTCCCTTACAATTCAGTAGAAATTAGGTAAAAGAATTCACATGTTCTGCTGTTTGTCATTTCCAAACTGTACAACACAGGACTAACCGTAGAAATTGAGAACTCGGATGTATTAGCACCCTCTGTTTTGTTTCAACTTGAAAGCAAGAGTAACATGGCTTCACATGCTAATTCAAGTATTATGTTGTCACTTTCACTAGGGATGTACATAGAAAATGCTATTTGTTTCTTGTGTTATTATTAACTTTGATGGTCCTTTGCCTTCAGTCAGCAGAGTGTTATGTTGTCCATTCTTCATTCATAACAGAACCCACACCAATGATCAGCCATTCTTGACCTATATTCCCCTTTTTATATCGACATAAAGAGATGTTGGGTATATAAGCAAACACGTTTTAAACTCTAGTATTGAGTTTTAAAACCATGTCGGGTTCTAAATAGTATCACTAGTAGATTGGGTTGTTACATATTCTCGACCCTGAATCTTCATTTGTTTCTACTACCCATGTTTTTAGTTTTGTTTCTAACTAATTTCTTAACATAGGCATGGGACGTGATGATTTATTTCTCTTGAATGTTGGAAAACTAATACAGACAAATTTTAAAGGCAACTTTTGGGCCTCAGCACATGTGAAGGACTGAAAGCATGAAAATTATCATAACCTGTCACCAGAATGGAAGACTTAATAATAGTTGTGCTCTTTTTTTAATTACAGAATGCATGTCTGCTTTGTCATTTTTCTCATTTATATCTTTTGGGTAGACATTATCAGTACGTCAGTTTCTGTATTTATTTGCTTATTATGATGTTGATACCAAGCTTCAAGCAGGGTCACATGGTAGGTTTTATGATGTTGAGACATTTCATTTTCTCCTTACCGCCAAACAACAAATGATACTTTCAAAGGACCGAATGAACCAGTACAATGATGTGTCTTAGTGGTCAATCAAGTGGATAAAAACTATGAGATACTGTGTGGTTTCTTCTTATTTGATCGAGGTGAAATTCGATAGTTTTTATCCAAAATCCTATTTGTTTAGTAGAAAATTCACTTAATATGTATACATAATTTATTGAAATCCAATAAAAAAAAAGTATAGCTATAATTTAGAGCTCTTAAACTTAAAATCTTGAATCTAAAATCTTCTTATGCATTTGATTAAGCTTTGATAGTAGAGCTACTTGAACTTGTGCTGGTAGGAGATAAAAGGTTTCCGATGAAATAGTCAAGACTGGCCAAACATCACCATTATTAAAATAATAAGCAAACAAAAGGCTGAATGAACCAGAAAACTGGCTTTTCTTTTGAATGTGAGAAGTTTATATTATAAGTTCGATACATGACATTATGTCGAATGAGGAGAGGCTCAAGGGGGTCATTTGGCATTTTAAAATACCTAAATAATTCTCTCAATTCATATATATGCAATTTTGTTTTTAGTTATTGCTCTATTATAATCCTTAGAAGTGTAACAGTGCTTCAAACTATAGTGTTTGGATAAAGATTAAAAATGTTTTGAAGCACTTATTTAAAATCTCAAGTCATAATAATCTATGTTTGGCGTATACCTATAAGCTATAAGCTCATCCAAACACGCTTCAAGTCACTCTGCATCAATACACATGATACACGACATGTAGCTAGAATAGACAAGTCTACATTTAAATTTAAGCACATCACAGCTATATGGTTCCTATTCTAAGAGGGACCAGAGTGATAAGGTTATAGTGAAATTCCTTAGGCATACGAAAATGTTTTTATTGAGTGTGTTCACATGATGATATATCATTTGTCCATCAATTTTTTTCTTTCGTAATCTCTCCACTAGAGGAATGTTGCAATCTACACACCTGCACTAGATAAACCTACTGATCAAATAGTTTGGAGAGTTGTGTAAAGTTTCACAATATAGGATATAAGAAATTCTTTGATTGATCCATTTCGTATTTGAAGATCTCGAGCTAAATGCTAAGATGTAAATAGAAGGAGACATATTTATAATATGATTGAGCAAATGAGTTTCTTGTTAATAACTTTAACTTTACAAGACAATGGATATCGATAATTCAACGATATGGTAAGTAAGAGAACATCAAGTTGGTTCACATCATCTCACAAGCTGGATAAAGTTTAGGATTAAATCAATATCAAAGTTAAAAGTTGTAGTACGTTAGTTTGAAAGGTCATTATCATTCACTCTAAGTGCTTTTACCTTTTGTACATCCTTTAATTTGTGTCCCCAAAGTGAACATTTCAATTATCACGTTAAAAATAAAATATATAAAAATTAAGCCTATATGAGAAAATAAAAATATAGGGTATCATTAGGATGAGGAATAACAACTTCTTTTTGTTCTGCAACTTAAGTGACAAACACGTGGATAACAAAACGAATATTCTCAAAATTATATCGAGAAGTAATCTATTTATTTTATAGTTTTCATGTAAACAAAACTATAAACTCAATTAACGACTCCAATCCTTTTGAAACCATTGAGTATGACCTAGGGGCAGAAATGGGAGTGACATTTAAGAAAAAGTGCTGTCATTTACTATTTTTTATATTAAAAAATTGATGATTGATGTCCTTGGCTGTAGGGTGATTTCTGACTATCTAACGTGGTGGTCCAATTATGAAATTGTCCATCTATCGTTTTTATAAGTTGAAACATGATTCAAATTGGCAAAAACAGGGTCGTTATGGTTGAGTACAAATAGTTTTCAATGTTAAAAATCATAGTCTCAATAATGCATGGGAATTATTACGTGTATGAACCATCTAATTGGTACTTCATTCAGCATCAACACTAATACTTTGAATTCTTAAGCTTTGAGCTTTGTTATTCCATTGTTCTCAATAAAATCAAGTTTACTTGGTGACGATGTTAGCTACTAGCTAGCACCGGAACACAAGCTCATTCTATTTACTTAACTTATTAGTTAATCCATGTCAATTCCATATTTGTTTTTCTTTTGCCTAGTTCATATTAATTAAGCAAGTTATAGTATATAAATAGTGTGTTTTAATTAATCATCTCAATTCGTGCGTCTTTAAACCATGTTTATAAATTTAATTGATTTATTTTAAGAGTAAACACATATTATGTGCTTCAATCTAGTTGACCTAAAAAGGTATATATCCATAACTCTCTTTATTTAATGTTGTGGTGTTGACTTGTCTTTAATCCAACACCATTGGCAATGTCAACCCATATTGTAGCTAATCTTATTAAACCTAAAATATTATTTCTTCGTTGATTATTAGGGACACGTGCCGGTGCGATATGAATATACGATGCTAATGTAAATACTATCTGAATAATGTATTGAGTTTGATTTTTGAACACTTATAAAATTCATTTACCAACTAAAAATAAATATAAAATAAAGAATAATTAGAATATAATTGTGATTAAGAAGGGAAAGGGAGTATCATATTGTCTCTAAACATATGAGACATAAGATCACTTAATTTTCTTCAAAAAAGAAGAAAAGGTGAACAAAATCTAATCGAAAACCACACCAAATTATAAATTGAGAAAAAAAATAGACCAAACCAACTTGATAACATATTTTTAATTTTTAAAAATTATTTTATACTTCATATAATTTATAAATATTTCTTATACTTTTTCATAATTTTTATCTTTTAACATATTATTTCAAGTTTGACTTAGAATTTTGAATAGTCCAATAAATTTTTATATTCCATAGATATTATTAATTCTAACGAAGCTCAAATCAATATTATTGTTAACAAAAAAATCAACTCAAATACTAAGTATGACAATAATGTTGAATATTTGTCCTTAGTTATATATTGGTTCAAATAATTAGATTACATTGTACCTAATTTTAGTTTTCCTTAATGTTTAGTCATATAATTAGTACTTATTAGACTTATTTTGACATGATTTAGTACCTTAAAATTATGATCATTTTCATTTTGATTTATTTATTTGTAATAATGATGAAATATGTGATTTCATCATTATTATTTTTGTTGAATATTTTAGTATCATCACTCATCATATTTTGTATTATTTTCTTAAGAAACACCTTAGATAGTTATATTTTGGTAAGACTAAAGAAAAATTGAAAGGCAAGTTAATTATATGTTTGTATGAATACTTTACCGGAAAAACTCGAAAACCCGTGAAACCCGAAAAAATCCGAGCTTGAAAAATCTGAATTTTATTAGTTTAGTTTGATTTATAGATTTAAAAATCCGACATAAATGATTTGGTTTGGTATTTAAAAAAGCCTGAACCAACTCGATCCATTTACACCCCTAAAAGAAACATATGACACTTTTGTATAAAGCGTAATAGAAATTTAGAAAGGGAAAAGGGCCTGATATACCCCTCAACTTTGTCATTTGGAGCTGATATGCCCCTTGTTATGAAAGTGGCTCATATATACCCTTACCGTTACACAAGCGGCCCACATATACCCCTACCGTTACAAAATGAGCTCACATATACCCTTCATTTAATGGAAGTGAAGAAATTAGTTTTAAATTTATATTTTTGACTTTTAATTTTCTTAAAAATTATTTAGGGGTAAATATGATTCTTCTAGCAAAGTTCAAGGTATATTTTAATCTTTTTCATACATAAATTATTTTTTGACTTCTTTGATTATAATTATTTGAGTTTCTTATTCTTATTTTATTTTTTCTTTCATTTCTTAGTGTAAAGAAAAAAATTTAAAATTATTTTTTTGTGGCTATATTATAATTTAAAACTATTTTTTTTGTCTATATTGTAATTTAATTTTTGTATTTGAAGAAAAAAATATGGTCGTCTATAATAAGTTTTACAAGAATATTAGTGAAACACAAATAAATTTGACCATCAATATAATAAATCTAAATTAGTCATTGAAACAAAAAAAAAAGGTCAAAAAATATGTTTGAGGAGGATTAAATATACTCATATGGGATTATATATATATATTTTAAAATAATAGAAAATTAAACTAAAATTAATTTTTTTCATTTCCATTAGAGGAAAAGGGTATATGTAAGTCATTTGTATATAAGTAGGGGTATATATGAGCCACTTTCATAACGAAGGGTATATTAGCTCTAAATGGCAAAGTTGAGGGGTATATCAGACCCTTTTCCCATTGTGAGGTGATGTTATATATGTATATTGATATTTGACGTTTAGTTGTTATAAATAAAGGTATAAAAAATTGTGTAATGATTTTGTATACCAAGATGAAAGAAAGCATTTGTTAACTAATTTAAGCGACAAAATAGAAAGAATATGAATATAAAAATAAGGCAAACATGAGTAGTCTCTCCTTATGATTATGACTTTATATATATATATATATATATAATGGGGATTATTTAAATACAATGATTACTATAAATATTTTAATATTTTATTTTTATACATAATATATTTCTTACAAAATACTATTACATAATATTTAAAGGGAAAAGGGCCTGCTATACCCCTCAACTTTGTCATTTGGAGCTGATATGCCCCTTGTTATGAAAGTGGCTCATATATACCCTTATCGTTATCAAACAGCTCACATATACCCCTACCGTTAAAAAATGAGCTCACATATACCCTTCATTTAACGGAAGTGAAGAAATTAGTTTTAAATTTATATTTTTAACTTTTAATTTTCTGAAAAATTATTTAGGGGTATATATGATTCTTCTAGCAAAGTTCAAGGTATATTTTAATCTTTTTCATACACAAATTATTTTTTGACTTCTTTGATTATAATTATTTGAGTTTCTTATTCTTATTTTATTTTTTCTTTCATTCCTTAGTGTAAAGAAAAAAATTTAAAACTATTTTTTTTGGTCTATATTGTAATTTAATTTTTGTATTTGAAGAAAAAAAATTGGTCGTCTATAATAAGTTTTATAAGAATATTAGTGAAACATAAATAAATTTGACCATCAATATAATAAATCTAAATTTGTCATTGAAACAAAAAAAAGGTCAAAAAAAATATGTTTGAGGAGGATTAAATATACTCATATGGGATTATATTTTTTAAAAAATAAAAAAATAGAAAATTAAACTAAAATTAATTTTTTTCATTTCCGTTAGAGGAAAAGGGTATATGTAAGTCATTTGTATATAAGTAGGGGTATATATGAGTCACTTTCATAACGAGGGGGATATTAGCTCTAAATGACAAAATTGAGGGGTATATCAGACCCTTTTCCCATTGTGAGGTGATGTTAAACATGTATATTGATATTTGACGTTTAAATCTTATTTAGTTGTTATAAATAAAAGTATAAAAAATTGTGTAATGATTTTGTATACCAAGATGAAAGAAAGCATTTGTTAACTAATTTAAGCGACAAAATAGAAAGAATATGAATATAAAAATAAGGCAAACATGAGTAGTCTCTCCTTATGATTATGATTTTATATATATATATATATATAATGGGGATTATTTAAATACAATGATTACTATAAATATTTTAATATTTTATTTTTATACATAATATATTTCTTAACAAAATACTATTATATAATATTTAAAGGGAAAAGGGCATGCTATACCCTCAACTTTGTTATTTGAAGATGATATGCCCCTTGTTATGAAAGTGACTCATATATACCCTTACCGTTATACAAACGGCTCACATATACCCCTACCGTTAAAAAATGAGCTCACATATACCCTTCATCTAACGGAAGTGAAGAAATTAGTTTTAAATTTATATTTTTAACTTTTAATTTTCTTAAAAATTATTTAGGGGTATATATTATTCTTCTAGCAAAGTTCAAGGTATATTTTAATCTTTTTCATACATAAATTATTTTTTGACTTCTTTGATTATAATTATTTGAGTTTCTTATTCTTATTTTATTTTTTCTTTCATTCCTTAGTGTAAAGAAAAAAAATTTAAACTATTTTTTTGTGGCTATATTATAATTTAAAACTTTTTTTTTTGTCTATATTGTAATTTAATTTTTGTATTTGAAGAAAAAAATTTGGTCATCTATAATAAGTTTTACAAGAATATTAGTGAAACATAAATAAATTTGACCATCAAAATAATAAATCTAAATTAGTCACTGAAACAAAAAAAGGTCAAAAAAAAAATATGTTTGAGGAGGATTAAATATACTCATATGGGATTATATATATTTTTTTAAAATAATAGAAAATTAAACTAAAATTAATTTTTTTCATTTCTATTAGAGGAAAAAGGTATATGTAAGTTATTTGAATATAAGTAGGGGTATATATGAGCCACTTTCATAACGAGGGATATATCAGCTCTAAATGACAAAATTAAGGGATATATTAGACCCTTTTCCCATATTTAAGTATACTTATTATAGATGGATAATTTTACAAAGAGTGGTACTTATATAATGAAAATCAGTTATAAGGTAAAATATAACATGAAAAATCGATTTCGAAACAAAATCAGATTGTCATAAGAAGCTATTGGTAAAGCGAAATTTGACTGCATTTAGAAATTTTGGATCATTTAATTTGGCTACATGCTGAGTATATATGGTGCGTTTTGTATGTATAGGAAAATGCTTTATGTTAGAAAATACCCTAAGGGGATTTCCAATATTTGGTTGGATCCATAGGAGGCAGGTACTTCTACTACTTCGCTAATTAAAGATTAACAATAATTAAGTAATAACAATGACATATCTAGTAAAATCTCATAAATAAGATGTAAATAAGATAAAATGTAAACAAATATTATCATATTACCTCAATAACAATTTTTAAGCAGCGAAGTATTTTAAAGAAAAATGATTTCCTCTCATCATATATAAGGGATGCAAATTATTTTCTTCCTTTTGACTAAAAATATTTTGTTTAAATATGAAATAAATTTTTTTATAAAGGGAAACAATTCAAAAATACATCTTATCCCTAATATAGAAATTAGCAAAACGCGAGTTCTAAGTTAGTGACAAATCATTCTAGCGTATTTAATAATCTTTAGAAGTACTATACATTTGATATTTGACATAAAATGAAAATGACATATTTTAATTTATGTCGTTACTCAAATGATATGAAAAAAAAATATTACTTGTTAGAAATTTGTTATACTCCAATAATTACGAGCATAAACCATAGGTGTGGATATTAAAGTCACAGAGTTCCACTTAAAAAAGATTTTTTTACAAGCCTCTTAAAGAAACATTATTAAGAAAGAATTTTAAATTATTTTACCTTTTATTAGTATGATGATTCATCTTCGGTAACAATAACTATTAAGGATAAATTGAGAATAAATAACTCATTTTGTTTTGAACTTTTAAAACGATAAATAATTTGTAATAACTATCTTTAGAAATTACGACATATAATTTAAGATAAATGACATAATAATTAAACCTACATCTTTTGACTTTTAAGTGCAACGAATTTGAATCACTTAAAGTGGCTTCGACATTTTATCAGTTATAATTCTTACTCCTTGCAATTCTCTCAATGTTGTCCACTTTTTTCAAAGTGGCCATTTTTAGCAGAACTTGACTACTATTTATAATTGGAAGCCCCCAGTATTTGACTTTACAGCCATGCATATACATTTTTTTTTAATATAATGTCAACACTATTGTATTGTTTAATTAAGACAACGTTAATTTACAGCTAATTAACTGATTGATGTCTCCTCAATTTTCTGCTTAAAAGTTCCTGATCATGAGTAAATTACATTTCATTTAACATGTGTGTGTGAAATCACTTTGGCACAAGGAATATAATGTTTCATAAAACAACAAAAACAACTTTTAACGATAATAAATATACATATTAACAAAGAATGTTAAAATATTTATCGGCATTGTAGTTTATTGTCATTAGATTTAATGTCATTATAGCTTAAGAGACATTTTACATATTAATTGTCTCTAAGAAAATGTGATATCTAGACTTGAATATATTGATTCGGTTACGTATATGTTCATTAGCAAGTCATATTGGACATTAGCCTAAGCCAGTTCCTTTAAAGTTTGGGTCCATTTGGTCTGCATTAATATTAGCCCCAATTGACCTGTAAAATAGTTATCATAATATATAGAAAATTATATTTGTGTTTGGTTTGTTTGAGATAATCATGACAAAGGAAAAGGATATTTATCAGTTTGATTTATACAAATCATAAAAGAAACAAATGAGAAATGTCATTGGACACGTAGCCAAATTGAACGGATGATTTATAAGATGACCTTGCTTTTTGATCCCGTTTTGCTCGAGTAAAACTTCAAGTTTAACAAGTTCTGATTAATGAGCAATATTTTTTACATTTAACTTTAAAGGTTTGCTCATGGACAAGTAAGAATCAAAAGTTCAAAATAACTCGTTTCTAAGGTCATTGGGTGTAATTTCCTATAATTAACCTGCTCATTTTAATCCAAGAAAAAATTGCGAATGATTTATATAAATAGATTATTTGCCCGTCATTATTTAACTTTTAACCCTACTTAAATACAAAAATAACTTTTGTATTGGAACTAATTGACCCCAAAGTGTTAGAGGTGTATTCAGGATTTCGGGATGATGGGTGCACTATTATGAAAAAATGGATCTAATTGGTTTGACATTTAGATTCTTATCATTGATAAGATTTACAGTTTTAAATTTATAGGTCCAAAATTGAAATGTTTAATTAATTATAATGCCAAAATAGCTATCAATAACCACCACTTAGAGAAGTGTTACCCAATTTTAGAAAGAAAAATAAAACAAGATGTATAGATATAAAATTCAAATTCCTAACCTCACTAAGAGGTGCACCCAATCATCGTCACATTATATGATACTTCGTGTGTGGGTTCACAATCTATATATATTTAACAAGAAATTTAAAAATATAACACTACTATATATGATTTCAGGAGGGGGCATGGGTTCACGTGAACCCGATGACCCCTCCTGCATACGCCTCTGCAAAGTGCTAGTGGATCCCTAAAAATTCCGATAAATGCAACTCATGACAGAAAACACCAGTAATTCTATCATCATGAGTTTCTGATGAATAAATTTACCCGTACAATTTATAAGTTTAGTACTACATAATATGTTGATGGATATGATATATACATCACCATAAATATCTAATCGATAAGTATATCACAAATCGTAATAAACTTTAGTAGTAGAAAATTATGTGGTGAGTGTATGTATTGATCCAGCTGGCTAGATTGTTTAGTATAATGCGTGTAAGTAGGGTAGAAGACCAATGGGAGGGAGTAAAGAGGCCCTCAATGTCCTCGTACAAACGTACCCATAATAAACCATCCCATTACCTATTCAGTTTCTTTGTCCCCATTCCCTCCACATGCCTTTGTTTTTTCATTTTTCAACTCCATAAATACTCCTTTTTTCCTCTCTTTTTTTCCTCACATTCAATATATTTCTCTTTCTAAACAACAAAAGAAAAAAAATGGGTCTAAAGAAAACAAGTAGCAGCAAACAACAAACAGCAGCTTTGAAACAAATGATCAAAAGATGTTCTAGCTTTGGAAAAAATGAGAATGGTTTCCCTCATGATGTTCCAAAAGGACATTTTGTTGTCTATGTTGGAGAAAATAGAAGTAGATATATAATTCCTATTTCTTGGTTAACATATCCTCAATT
>JAJOOR010039449.1:0-14606 GCA_036250505.1 Solanum acaule | reverse complement strand
ATAAAAAATTGAAATTAGAAATATCTTTTAAAAACAATTTTTAATAATTTCTTGGGAGGGGGTGGGGGTAGGGGTGAAGGTGGGGTAAAAAAATTGAATTTAAAAATAAGCTTTAAAATTAATATTTTTTTTTGGGGGCGGGGGGGGGCGGGGGCGTTAGGGGGCTGGTTTGAGGGTAGGGACAAACTAAATTGATTTTTTCAACAAAAAAATAATTGTAATTTGAAGTTGGAAGAGAGGTTTGGAAAATGTTTTCCTTAAGTTTTGAGGGGAAGTCATTTTCCTTAAATTTGAGAAAAATGAGTTGATTTGGAAAACATTTTCCAAAACATTTAACCCAACCAAACATGAGAAAATTGGAAAACATTTTCCGGAAAATGTTTTCCTTCATACCAAACACACCATAGGGCTAGGTGATGGTTGTGATTTCATGTTGTGTGATATATGTTTGTTCTTGCTTCATTATGATGCATGTATGTATGCGAATGTTGCATTATTGACCACACTAATTGGAAATATGGATAGTTGAATAAGTGAATGCCATAAATCATGACTTGATTGTGTGATTATGAGAATGTACTTTGTTATTGTGATTGTGGCTTGTTGAATGGATCGGGTGTTGCATACCGACACACTAACTAAGATCGGTTTCCACATACTACCATAAACATTGGATCGGCTGCTACGTACCGGCATAAACATTGGAACGGGTATCACGATCCGGCACGCTAACTTGGAATGGGTACCACGTACAGTACACTAACAGGTTGGTTGTGGGTTTATGACAGAACCATTGACTTGACATAACTGTATATCTTGATAATTGTGAGATTGTACGTTGTTCGTAAATGATAATTGATACTGTATTTCTCTGGAATTGTTAAATGATTATGAGGACTTATATCTGATTGTTCTACTATGTTGAGCAAACTTGTTATGTATCTCGTTGTTGAATAAACCGAGAAGGCAAGCCCAAACCGGGATGTGATACGGTATGTGGGAAGGGCCAGGGGTTCAAGAGTTGCTAATGTTTGAGAGAAAGGTTGTCCGTGTGTTGCAAGAGATTCATGGGTAGAGGTTAGGAATCCTTGATAAAAGGCGCCAGGTGGCAAGGATTGGGTAAGATGAAGAGAATGCAAGGGTATGTCGTGTGTGATTGTTCGTTCAGGGGAATGTTGGTAGTTGTAATTGTGGACTCTTCTATGAGTTAGAATGGTTAGGCTATGACCAAAAACTTAGTAAGTAGGTTGACTGAGACGGAAGTTAGTAGTAAGGGTACTAATGCAATTCTGAGGTATTCGAGAGAGGGTAAAGGTGGAGAAGCGAGTGTTTTTATTGCAAGATCTTGCTAGTTGAATTCTTTTATTATACGATGGGCGTCGGGTTGACCGATGATGTCTACTAGTACGTGTGGTTTTGTAGTGATACTACACTTTCTATGCCTTTTGGCATAGTCTAGATGCAGGGTCGGTGATGTCTCATTAGGTGAAAACGAAGAAAATTTCCAGCAACTTCTATTTTTCCTTCCGCCTGGTGGGAGTTGTGTCTTTTCATTATCATGTCTGGCTTGTACTCTTAGTAGCTCTTGTACCTATTTAGACTAGATCCTTGGGGGTGTTAATTACTTTACAAGTCTTAAATTGAAATTGTTTTAAAAGTTCTTATTTATAAAATCTGATTATTTCATTAATCTCTGTTTTCCTCAGATTTTTCGCATGTTGTAACTATTGGGATATGAGGGTTCTCCTACTTAGGTGTTCGAGTAGGTGCCTACACGGCCTGGTGGGTTGGGTCGTTACAAATTAGTATTAGAGCCCAGGTTACCGGTCTCCCAGTACAAGGGCAAAATGTGGACTAGACTCCTGCGGGTTGGTGTGTTGACGTCCACATCTAATCCTCAGGAAGCTATGAAGCATTCTAGGAAGTTGTTCCACTTTTTCTCTTCTTTCATGCGAGTGTCGCTTGTGGTATGATTTGAGTCCAATTGGTATCTCCCGATCCCAATTGGTATCCCAACGAATATATCTAAACGCCGTAGTTACGACTGAAGGAACACGAGCAAGACAGATTGGAACTGAGAAGGTTCCAATTGGTATCTGGCCCTAGGGGTGGTGTAAATGCACAGATGATCAATAATGGTCATCCATGGGGCGAAGTAATTAATAATTTGAACTTGTCTGTGAATTGTAGCTTGAAACTGTGAATGCGTGCCTTTTGGTTGTCTAAATTAACTGTGAATGTGAAAGTTGTATTTACTTGGATGTGATGGTATGAATATGTGCACAGTAAATGTGTGTCTGAACTTTGATATGTACAATATGCTGGTCAAGGTGTTGAAATTATGCAAGTTGTAACCGCTTAAGTATCGTGAACCTCGTTGTGAAAAGAAGGTCATGACTAAGTTCGATGCAAGGGTTTAGATGATTTACGAGGTGATTCATATGAAAGATTTGGGCGTGTCTTACGCTTGACAAATAATCATGTGAGTGTCTGGGTGTATCCTGGGAATGTGTGGGTTGTAGTGTTGAATTAAGGAGACTGAGTTGGATTGTGTATTGTCTCGGGGTAGACATCGACTATCCTAGCTAAGGGGATTACTCTAAAAATGCCTGTGTTATAGCTGGGAACCCTTGAGGAATTTAGTAAAGAAAAGAACCCAGAAAACTTTATTGTCTGGTACTGTCTTCGTCAGAGCCGTTGGTACGGGATCATTCTCGCCAGGGCAGTGCCGCTGGGGCGAAAATTCTCCCGCCAGAGAGGGACAAGGAGAGACAGAATCTCAGCCCTATCTCCCCTATTTTTCGTAGTCACTTACTTAAACCTCAAATAGTAATCGGGCTAATCCCTGCATTTCAACCAGTATTCAGCAATAGAACATTAAATCAAAAACCTTAGCATTTACATATTGGCCATGATAGACAACAAAAACTAGCATCCATGTGCTTACAAAACATAAGGAAAGGTGAAAAGATAAAAATAAAGTTTTGTTCTAAATTACAAGCCCAAGAAAGGGCGAAAAACCAAATTAAGATCCCTGGGACTGAGAGGTGTCATCATCAGAGTCGAGGTCCTCCGGGGGTGCCATGCCCTTCATAACTTCATCCATAAAGGTGATATGCTGGAAGTACCCTGTCTCAACTCGAGAAATCTCTTGTCCTGGAGCAACACAAGTGAAGAAGATCTTCAAAGTCTTCCATATCCGCACCATGATATGATCCCTCTCCAGGCCCTTCCTCCTCTTCTGGCGCAGCTTGCGACGGAGCATCTCAACCTTTAGGGCGGTGCTGGGTGGAACCGGAGTGGTGTCAGCAAAGGAGCGCCCCAATCTCCTCCGGACAGCAGCCAGGTCCTCCTCTACCCGTGCACCTAAGAGTGGGGGCTGGGACCGGGTGGGATGAGTGCCGTCACCTCCCTCGTCGTCCCTTTCTGCAGCCACCTGACTGCTGCTGGCTCTGTCCATCCTCCTCCTCTTTCTCTGGGAAGTAGAACCCTGCCTGACCAAAAGAGGGTGAAGGGGGGATCCATGAAGTACCTCATTAGAATATAAGAGGGGGCACCCCTGCCTATTTGCATAGCGCATTCACGAGTCCAGGTAGGAAGAAGGCCTTCTTTTTGCCCCGGTAGAACATCTTTCATTCAGAGAACTACCCCCAAAAACCTCTTCTACCCAATTAAATAGTTTCATGCAATCATTGTTAGTTAAGTATTGAAGTAAAGTGAGTTGGGAGCAAGAACATTACCTTGATTTTGACGTCCGGAAACAAAGTGATCGAGAGTGTTTTGGGAACTTTGGGGAGAAATGAAGAATGATCTTCTTTCCCCCCCTTTACTGCCTTCGATCTCCCGCCACAGTGGGAAATCCCTCGCCACAGTAGCCTCACCCCAGCGGAAGGACTGCCGCCCTGGCGGGGTCAGACTATGTAAATAGGACACGTTCGTTCTTCGTGTAATGCCTCATATTCCTAACCGACCCTTTGAGTATAAAGCCTTTCATGTTTCCAATTTTGAAAAAGCCTCTATCCATCGTGATTTCGTAATGCATCAGTTTATTAGTTTAAAAATACGTCGAGATAGGGCGCGTGATGATCCATTCACTAGTCGTTCGGGGATGAATGATGGGTAAATTGGTATCTATTGTAACGACCCAAATCGTTGTCATTAAGAAAAGTCAAAACTTTGAGAAAATATTGGGTCATTGTCCAGCCAGGGCGGGTCAGCTGCCACTATGACGGTGGCGCTCTAGCGGGGTAAGCTTGCGCCAGAGCGGGATAGGCAAGACAGAATGTAAATAACGCAAAATCTTATTTTCTCTTTCTTTCTAAAACACCTAATTCAGACGTAAACCACCCTAGAAACCCTCAAAAATCTGCTCTAAGCTTGGAAAGGAAGAAGAAGGAGATTTCTCGCATAAGGAGATCCATGGATTGCGGATTTCCGGTCAAGATCATCGTCACGAAGTCCATAAACAAGAATCGAAGCCAAAATTCCGTGCAACAGATTGGCACCCAGGTAGGCTAGGTTTATTAATTGAGTAGTTATAAATATGTGCTCACTGCGTAGTATAATGTTAATCAATGGTAAGAATTATGCATAAGCTTTCGTGCACTGAATAAAAGTTGACTCAATTGTAGGAAGGAGCCTTAGACGATGAACTAGGGCTAGGTAATGGTTGTGATTTCATGTTGTGTGATATATGTTTGTTCTTTCTTCATTATGAAGCATGTATGAATGTGAATGTTGCATGATTGATCACACTAATCGTAAATAAGGATAGTTGAATAAGTGAATGCCATGAATCATGACTTGATTGTGTGATTATGAGAATGTACTTTGTGATTGTGTCTTGTTGAATGGATCGAGTGTTGCGTTTTGACACACTAAATGGGATCGGTTGCCACATACCGACATAAACATTGGATCGGTTGCCACGTACTAGCATAAACATTGGAGCGGGTATCACGTACCGGTAGACTAACAGTTTGGGTGTGGGTTTCATGAGAGAACCGTTGACTTGACATAACTGTATATCTTGATAATTGTGAGATTGTACATTGTTCGTAAATGATAATTGATACTGTATTTCTGTGGAATTGTTAAATGATTATGAGGACTTATATCTGATTGTTCTACTATGTTGAGTAAACTTGTTATGTATCTCGTTGTTGAATGAACCGGGAAGGGAAAGCCCAAACTGGGATATGATATGGTATATGGGAAGGCCAGGGGTTCAAGAGTTACTAATGTTTGAGAGAAAGGTTGTCCGTGTGTTGCAAGAGATTCGTGGGTAGAGGTTAGGAAGCCTTGATAAAAGGCGCCAGGTGGCAAGGACTGGGTAAGATGAAGAGAAAGCAAGGCTATATCGTGTGTGATTGTTCGTTTGGGGGAATGTTGGTAGTTGTAATTGTGGATTCTTCTCTTAGTATCTATCTATCTATCATTAGAATCAGCTTTCAAGTTTGGAGAGCTTAGAACTGAGAGTATTGGGACAATATTTCCTTAGCTTTGAAGATTTGAAGATTTCCATTTTTGAGAAATTGGAAGTGGGTCTTTAAGATTCTTCAACCTTGACCTTTGTAAGGACAAAATTAATCTTACCCAGTTGTTGGAAACACAATTTGGTAATGATTTCTATCTTTTTATGATGTCTAGCTAAAACTGCAATTCTTGGGGTGTGATTATGGGTTGATTTAGCTGTTGGGTATTATTAATTGATAGTTTAAATGCTGTTTAAAAGTGATTTCAATCAGTAATTGTGGTCCAATTTAAAGGGTTGTAGTTGCAAATGCAACTCTACCTTCGTGTTTTTGGCTTGCTCGAGAGAGAGGTTCTAAAATCAAGATTACTGATTTGATGGTCTGTAGGTATTGGGTTGTCATGGGTTCAGCTTGAGAGAGTGAATCCTAAGCCCTTTTCCCCACATTCAACTCGAGAGAGTGAATGGACTAAAGCGTAGGCTGTTCTTAATTGCTGCTTATTGGTGTTTAAGAGAAACCAATTTGATTCAAGGTAAATTGTTCGAGAGAAAGTTTATCCCCACTAAAGTCTTGCTTATTCACTAATTTATAGCTATTTACTATTAATTGCAATCACCCATTTGTCCACCTTAGCCCATAATCCAATCACCTCCCAAGAACCCATCTCTATACTTGTTTATTCGTGTTATTTGCTGCTGTTGTAGTTGATAATTATAATCAAAACCCCTATATTTGACACTTGTGTCACCCTTAATTTGAACTATGCTTTTATCTGTAAATGTCTTTACCTATGATTGACTTGAACATATTCATTCTTGGCTTTTGATTCTTAAGCACATACCACTCCCTGTGGGATTCGACCCCAACTCACTTAGTTGGGTTATATTACTGACTAACGATCATTGGCACTTAGAATTGGAAGAAGTGTCCTGCTATGTGAAATCAGGGGCCAACAATGGTTCTCGAGTATCGGCCACGTCCAGGGTGTAGGCTTGGAGAATGACATATATATATACAAGATAAACATTAGTTATTTGTTCCTTCAAATTCACTCTTGTTGGTAAATATAGATTAAATTATTGTTCATAGTAAAATGAACAAAATAAATAAGTAAATATTTAGGTAAGATGAGACTATCTCACTCTTTTCAGGGAGATCCAAATTTACTGTGATATATTCTTCATCGATTCAACGGTATAATTTTTGATTTGTCTCCTTCAAGATACAATGTAATGACCCGGTTGATCATTTTTTTGTTAAAATACTATTTTGCCCTCCGAATATCGGCCCTGAGTCTTTTATAATCGTGTTTTGAAACTTGGTTTCAAACTTTGAGTAAACATTTCAGAATTTTTTTAATTTTTTTGGTTTTGAAAGGATAAGTTGCTTAAAAATGGTTTCCAGAGTCTTTTGGAGTTTCGAGTATCGAAATGGGATTTCATCAATTCCATCAGTCTCAAAATGTACAATTTGGTCTAGGAGAGTTTTTGGATTCGTATTCAGAGTCTTTTTGAGAATTTGAGGTCTCAAGTTAGAAATTATTGAGATTTTTACCTTTGGATTGACTTTGGTAAACATTCAAAGTTCATATGCTCGGATCGGAATTTCAAAAGTTTTGTTGAGTTTGAGGGATGATTTTAGGCTTAGGTGTGGTCTTGGTTGATTTTTGAGAGGCCTCGAGCTTGTTTTTAGCTTTTTTAGGTATTATGTTAGTTTCTTCTGGTTTTCATGGATGTTGGGTGAAGGAGACCTCAGATTCGTGTTTCACGGTTTCATTGAGTCAGAAATGTCGAGTATAATCGGTTTTCTTATATGGTTTATGTGTATGAAATTCCAAACAAATCCCAAGTGTCCTTTCGATGTTTTGAGTGTTGGTTGTATTTCAGGTGTTGCAAGTTTTGCAATCGCGATTATCACTTTAGAAAAGACATGATCGCAATTACGAAGGGTTCATTTGGTCCGACCCTCACTTTTGTGATGGGGACGTCACGATCATGACCTTCACTTCTACGAAGATTAATTCACAATCACGATGACTGAGATTTTAGTGGGGTTCGCTTTTGCGGACCCATGATTGCTCTTGCGACATCACAGAGGGGCTTATGTCTGAAAATTTCGAGGTTTAACCCCCATTTTCCATATTTAAGCTTGGTAAACCCTTAGAGACGATATTTGAAGAGGTGTTTTGTGCTAAATCTTTTGGGTAAGCTTTTATGATCCTAAAACTTCATTTACCTTTGATTATTTATGGATTCAAACATCAAAACTTGAGATTCTGATTGATAAAATGACAAGATTTTTTAAGAACTCAAGTTCTAAACTACAATGGAGATTGTGAACTGAATTTGATTCCTTTTTCGAAATTGTTTTTAACCAATTATTTCCAGAAACCTTGATTATCATTTTCAAGTATCAATTTGTGGATTCAAATCTCCTTTTTGAAACGGGTTTTGAGTTAATTGACGTATTTTTCAAAGTATTTGATGTGAGTATTTTTGTTTCAAAAAAATTATTGTGAATAATTTGATTGGTATAGATTGTGTGGATTTAGACGTGATTCATAAGGGAAAAACACAAGCTTTGAGTTTATTAATTGATTACTTAACAAGTGATCGCTTAAACCTTGTAATCTAGCAGAATTGTCTAGTTCTCTCATTGTATGTATGTTGGGGGTAATGAGAATGAGGTGAAGGGATAATTGTTTCCACTTGATTAACCTTAACGAATAAAAAAGGTATTAATGAAAAGGTAACATGCTGATATTAATGATTTGCGAATTGTCTTGTTGTGGCCCCTATTTGATTGACTGATGAAATGTTTTGATGAGATGAACGTGGATTTGAATTTCTTGAATTGTTGTCTCTTTCTTATGGTGTGAAATTGCTTGTGTGCATGTGATTGTTGAACACTATGTTGAGACATGTGTTACAAAGATGAAGGGAAATAGTTCCGGCTAGTTATGTGATATAAAGTCGAAGGGAAATGGTTCCGACTAGTGAAATGATATAAAGCCGAAGGAAAATGGTTCCAGCTAGTGAAGTGATATAAAGCTGAAGGAAAATAATTCTGGCTAGTGAAATGATATAAAGTCGAAGGGAAGTGGTTTTACTAGTGATGTGATACAAAGCCTAAGGAACATAGTTCTGGCTAATTATGCAATATAAAGCCAATGGAAAATGGTTTCATCTAGTCACAATTATGCCGAAGGAAAATAGTTCCAGCAAGAGTTCATTATTTGATTTAATGCCTTTAATACTTGTGATTGATCTACTTGTTATTTTTGATTGATGTACTTGTCACTTGAGATTGACTTACTTGATACGTATTGAATGTTGATTTGTGATGATTAAATTGTATGGTTAAGCCTTGTGAACTGTGTATTGTGAAACTGTTTAAGTTGGGCTGATTTCTATGCAGGTTGTAGTTTTAGAAGGTTCGGTTGGGGATGAAAAGAGTATTCAATTTCTATCTAGTTTTCCTTGTTTATTAGGTTGCTCGTTGAATACCCTGTTGGTTGGTACTCACTCCTTTATTCTTAACTTGTGTAGGTTCCAAACCCGTATCGTTCTTCTTTTCCTACATTCCAAGGCTTGTCAAAGCATTATTCAGAGGTAGCTGCTTGTCATCTCGGCATACCCTTATTTTCTTTATGTTATGCTTTGTTTTATGTGATAAACAAAGACATTGAGACTATATAATTATTTCATTTATGCACTTAATGTATTAGAGGCTTGTACATGTGACAACCAGATCTTGGGGTGTTAATAGAATGAATAAGTTTTTTGCTTTTATCTTGTTCTTGCTTTATCTTTCCATTTTATTTCATTTCGTTGGGTTGAGGCTGACTTGTCTTAGCGAAAATAGACAAGTGCCATCACGTCCATTTTTGGGTCGTGACAATGGTATCAAAACCCTAGGTTCATAGGTCGCACGTGTGTACAACTAAGTCTAAGTAGAATCTCAAAGAACGGTACATAGATGTCTATACTTATCTTTGAGAGGCTATGAAGAAAATTAGGAAACTTTCTTTAGTTCATTCTCTCTTATCGTGCGTGGTTACCTACACTAGTGCTGAGATGTCGAGTGTGTTTTTGGCAGATGCCGAGGACCAGAGCTTCTGCTTTTAGTGGTACAAGGGAGACCATCCCCGAAGCTATTGTTAAGATCTCATCTAGAGGTATAGGTATGGCCTAAGCTAGAGGCCGTGCTCGTGGAGTAGCATCAGCTAGGGGTCGTACCCGTGGAGCGGCACCATCCAGAGGCAGAACTAGAGAGGTCTCTCCTAAGCCACATGTTGAGGTTGCTGAGGACTAGGTTTCTCTTGTGTTTACAACTCCGTTGTTCGAGGATACTTTGTTAAGGATCCTGGGTGTATAAGAGAACATCTCTCAAGGTGGTGCGATAGGTCCACCACAAGGTTCTCAAAGGAGGGTAGGGGAGCAGACCCAAGTCAGAAACATCAGGATTCAGTTATCCTTGATTAGGTAGGCCAGCCACCAGTGGTTCCTGCACCGACTGTGGGTGCACAAATTTCTACTGAGGTTATTCTAATGACAACTGATTAATAGTGTTATGAGAGGTTTTAGAAGATGAAACCATCCTAGTTTCATGGTGGTAAGAGTGAGGATGCTCATGAGTTCTTGACTTTGTGCCATGAGATGCTTGAGGCTATAGGTTTAGTGGATGCTCGTGGAGTTAGTTTTGTTGTACTTCAGCTTTGTTGACTCGTTAGAGAGTGATGGAGGACTTTTGTGAGGTCTAGACCAGTTGGATCTCCCTCCTCCAGTGGAGTGTGATGTGTTTTCTAGTGCTTTCTAGGACTACTTCATTCCTTGGAGCATGAGGGAGGATAGTCCATTGAGGTTTGGGAACTTGAGACACGACACATTGACTGTTAGTGAGTATGAGGTTCATTTTATGTGAGCTTTCTAAGCATGCCATGACTATTGTTCTCGACGAGGAGGAGAGAGTTTTCGAGTTCGTGAGAGGGTTGAATTTCTAGACTAGGTCTTATATGTTCATAGCATCTAGAGAGGGGGCTTCCTTCCGGTCCATTATGAGTACCACCAATGAGGTAGAGTTGATAGTCTTAGAGGAGTTTGGGGATCCCACGAGGGCTCATTCTTCTGTACAAGATTCTAGTGCCTCATCTAGAGGCAAGGGTTCACATAGAGGTAGTAGCTCATTTAAGCATTGTGGGCCGGTTCATGCATCTATGACAACATTGGCGAGTGGGCAGTCAACCTGAGGATCTTATGGTTCTGGCCGAGAAGGCCATGGTAGCTTAATTGGTTCTTAACAACAGTTATCTATGTTGAGGTTTTGTGATGGGTGTGCAGATGCAAGTCATTTGATTCGACAATGTCCTTCGCAGACTCACTCAAGACCCAACGCTCTTATTTAGTTGCTCCAGCTAGAGATTCATCACCTTCGGCTAGGGGTCGAGGCAAAGGCAAGTTAGGCAGAGGCGACATGACTTCTGATAGGGGTGCTACAGCTCCGCAGGGTGGAGGCCGGGGGTACTAGTCAGGTTGCATCTGGTCGAGAGGGAGAGTGTTATGCTTTTCTAGGGAGGCCTGAGGCCGAAATTTATGATGTAATAATTACAAGTATTATCTCAGTTTGCTATCAACCTGCATTTGTATTACTTGATCTGGGGTCTACTTTCTCATATGTGTCTACCTATTTTTCTGTTGGGCTTAATATGATGTATGATTGCACGCGTGTGCCTATTCATGTTTCTACACCAGTGGGTAAGTCTTTATTGGTGGATCTAGTGCATCTATCCTATTTTGTTTCTTTTGTCGGGTATGATACTTGGGTAGATTTGATCGTTCTGGGAATGGTAGTGTCATGATCCAAAAATTACCTAGACGTGACATGACGTATAAGACCTCGAGAGGCCCTACACAAGCCACTTGACATTCAAACAACACTATATGATAGAAAATATAAGCATTGAAGGTAAAAGTCTCGTATCAAAAAGTTTGACATAAAAGTAGAAGTCTAATCATAGTCTTGACAGGACATTTTAGTACATCAAGAGTGGTTGGGACGTAACTTGTACACCACGTACAACATCTGAAGACTAAAATATAACAAAGCAAGGTAAAGGTGACATGGTCCTCGGAACACGAGGACACACCAAATCTTCAAGGTACACTAGCCACGAGTGGGAGGAAGAGAAGCATTGAACCCTACATTAGTTAAACAATGTAGGAAGAAGTATGCATTAGTACATGGAATGTACTAAGTATGAGGGGGATGCATAAGACCGTCAAACATGATTAAATGGGGGCATAAGGGAAAACATGATGTGTATGACCAAGCTAAACATTATTAAATATTTTAAAGAATAATCATCAATGATGAACATGGTCATTTCATCTTGAAACATAAAAAAAAGCTTCATAAAAACTTTGAAAGCAACTTAATTTATTTTGTGGGATAATTAATATTGACCGACATAGACCACGTGAGTTATAACGTGGAATGTAGTGTCGTGATCCCACACCAAAAAAAGATGTCCTTTCTTGCCAAGGCAAATACCATAACTTCTATCTTAGGTAGACCCACTAGCTATGTCACTTAAGACAATCCTATGGGAGCATGTAGTTAGGGACAAGGAGATTGCTACTAGAGACCTGGCCTCTACTAAAGGGAGTGCCTCCATCTCAATATCCTCTCGGTGCTATGTAAAATCCCAAAGGAATTATTCATAAGCATAAACATATTATCATACATTAAAAAGCACAATTAAGTTACCAATCCAAGCTTAAATCATCATAGAGTTGCTCCCTAAACCATGTGTGAGAAAACCTTTCACCAAATCATTATTTCTTAATGTGAGAAAACCTTTCACAATTTCATTGATGCTCATCTTAAAGCAACCTAGATCATAAAACATTCCATTCCTTAAATAATGCATAATTTTCATGAAATCATCATTCATGATTCATAGCTTCCTCATAATTTCGTGTCTTTAAGAGTTCATAGTCAAAATCAAAGAAATTTTATGGGTTCATGTGAAATCAATGGGAAATCATGAATTAAGTCAAAACAACCATGATAAGATCAAAATAAAAAAATTGAATCAACACCATTTGAATACATGAAGAATTGAATGGAAACCCAATCAAATTAATGAAATTGAACTTGGAGAATTGAAAATCTTTAGGGCTCACTCGGTGAATAGAACCCATTGGTGAAACCCTACACACCTTGTTATTCAATTCCCAAAAGTAATAGTGGAAAAGAGACTTGATTTGGATACCCTAGCTTCTTCTTCTCCTTTTACCTTGAAAGATAATTTTGAAGAAATCCTTGGAGGGTATTTGGGGTTTTGAGTGAATGAGAGTTGGGGAAATTTTTAGGGTAGAAGGGTATTTATAGGACTTAGAAATAAGGGTAAAATGACATAGTATAGTCATTTAAGGCAGAGTAAAAGACTCAAATACCCTTAAGAAATAACTGTCGAATGGCTCCTACGATTTGGACCTACGGTCCGTACTGGTCAATCGTAGAACCAACTTCAGAAACCCAAATTTATCTTACTCTCCACACGACATTTCTACGGTCTGTTTAAATTCCTACGGTCCATAGACACCTTCCGTAGTTCCCAACTTCCAGTCAAGAATTCTACCAAGTTTGAGACCTTGCTACGGAACCATCCGACGACCCGTCGAACATCCTACGACTCATCCTGGCTACTCATAGGTCAAACTCCAGAAAATTGAGATTCCAAAAACTCATCTTCAAGTCTACAAATCCCTTTCTACGACACGTAGAACTTCCTACGGTGCGTAGAAACGACTCGCAAAACATGCCTTAGAGACAAAATCTCAACTTTTCCCCTTTTCAACTCAACTTTCCAATTTTGAGGTGTTACAATATCTCCCTCTTGGGAACATTCGTCCTCGAAAGAGACTCAAGTTAGCATGAAGAGAGTAGGAGAGAAACTAACATACAAACCTGAAAGCAAATTTCATAAAAATGCACATAAACATAGAGAATCACTCCAAGTCAAATCATAACATCCCAAGTCAAGTTTTCATGAACATGCATGCATGTGGAAAGATGAGGACGACTATAATGCATGAATCCGAAAGAATGAACCATGAGGACTAATACCTCAAGCTAGAATAGGAGTGGAGAGAAAGAGATGAGGATACCAGGACATCATATCGGCTTTTGTCTCCCAAGTAGCACCCTCAAATAATTGATTCCTCTAAAGAACTTTCACATAAGCAACTTCTTTATTTTTCAACTTCCAAACTTTTCGGTCTAGAATCTCAACCGGAACCTCTTCATAAGAAAGATGTTATTTAACTCCCAAACCTTCTAAAAGCACAATGGATGTCAGATCTCCAACACACTTCTTCAACAAAGAGACATGGAATACCGGATGTACCGATGCCAAATCATTAGATAACTCCAATTCATAAGCAACCTTGCTAATACGTCTTAAAATCTGATATGGGCCCACATAACGGGGACTAAGCTTTCTTTTCTTTTGAAATTCCATTACACCGTTCATGGGTGAAATTTTTAATTATACATAATCATCAACATTAAACTTAAGCTCTCTTCTTCTGACATCGGCATAAGACTTTTGTCAACTTTGTGTCGTTTTCATCATTTCACGAATAAGTCGAACATTTTCTATAAACCCTTTTTGCAACAATGTAATCACCAACGGAAGTAGAGACATGAAATGGATTAGAAATAATCTCAGGACCAATATCAAATCTCATGGCCACATAAGGAGTATCAAATGACAAAGTATCAGCCAGATCAAATAAAACATAAACATCTGTAGACACGTAATTTTTGACCGAACATAAGGTTTTACAATTTTTTTTATTCCTTAAGTATTTCTTTTATATTTAAATTAGATATTTTAATTTTTTCTTATTTTAGTAAGTTTATTTTAAAATATTTGAAAATAACAAAAAATACATGTTTTAATTTAATTTTAATTTAATAGATAAGCTTGTATTTCTTAATTATAATTTATTACTCTATTAACTACTCAATTTTTTATAGTATATTATATTATATTAAAATAATAATAACTTTAACTCCTCACCCCTACAACCTCACTACCCTCACCCCCATTTCACCTTAACCCCC
>JAJOOR010039448.1:0-17195 GCA_036250505.1 Solanum acaule | reverse complement strand
AAGTTGGATGATTGTTGTTTTGAGTAATGTTGATTATGTGAAGGTAATGTGATATGATGTGAATTTGTGTATGGTCTAAGAGCATGAAAGGTGACCTTGTGTAGAGACTTTATGTGTTATGCTTGGTTGTTGTCTTCTTTGAATGACTTATAATGAAGGTGAGGTTAGGATATACTATGTTTACCTACTCTCACATCTAGTGAAGAATGAATGAAAGAATGTGAGAATGAATAAAAAGAATGGGATTTAATGCTAATGAATGAAAGTTAGGTCTATTTTAAGGAAGTCTCATAAAGTACTTCTTTAAAGGAATGGGGTTCCTAGATGAAAGGTTTTCTCATCTTTGAATCCAAGAGCTTCCTTAATGAATGAATGTTGGGCTAGGATGGGTACTCTTTCGTGAGTTGAGATGAGGGTACTTAGTAGCAATCCTTATCCCTAAATGAATGAATGAAATGAATGTCCAAACCCCGTGAGGGACTAATGTCTAGCACCAAGAGGATATGAAGATCGGTGGATACTCCTTCGTTAGTTGAGATGTGAGTATTTAGTAGCAAACCTTAAGATGGGTGCCCCTTCGTTAGTTGAGATGTGGGTATTTATAAGCAATCCTTCTATCCCTTAACTATGTGCCCACATAGGACTAGCTAGTGGTCTCTACCACATAAAGGCTAAAAGAATGACCCTACCTTAGGCAAGTGGGGATCCCTCATCCGGTAAGGGTTACTACTGGGATTCCATGTCAAGCTCCGTGGTCTATGTCGGTTAAGGTACTTCCCCCACATTAATGAATGAATGAACTAGGGTCTCTTAAGGGTGTACTACTTACGATAGGTGGTGGAATGGGACGTCATCTAGACATTGCACAAGTAGACATTTAAGTGAGATCTTGGTGTGTCTTAGTAATGATAATGAATGAATGAGTCTTATTGGGCTAATTAATGAAAGTTTTGGTCTTTGAGCATGCTAATGTGAAAGTGAGTCATAATGAATTAAATGTAAGTGCTTATGTTGAATTGGATGTATGTGATGATCTAATGTCATTAACGAATGAAGTTGTCTAAATGCATTAAGTTGAATGAACGATTTATGTTGAGATGTGAATGGAGCTTATCTTGTGTAGCCTTAAGGATCACTTGGGTGTCGTATGGAGAGGTAGTATGGGCTGCCTCACCATGTCTTACTTAGATGAGTCTTGGGATGACATTTGACGAGTGTTCTAGTTTTTTGAAGTGATATATAGGCTTATGTGCTTATATGTCCTATGTGATTAATTAGTGAAGGTTGCGGTATGCATGGTAAGTGCACTTTGCGTGACCTTAAGGTGGTGCCTTAGTGTGGGTGATGGTATGGGACGTTGCCCATACATTCCACAAAGGTATTGCTTAAGGGTTACTTAAGGTGGAGGTCCAAGGCAAGAAGGTAAAGGTAAATAGGTTATGTATGTTTATGATGAATTGTGAAGCATATGACTTTGTATTGTTGATTGTGGCTTGTAAGGTGCCTATTATGTTGATGTTCATGAGATTTTATCAAAATGGCATGAAACATATCTTCTAAACAAATGTCCTTTTTAGCATGTTTTGCATTTCCTCATACTTAGTATGTGTGTTGTACTAACCCCTTTCTTCTATTTTATACAAGTGTAGGTTGTGGTAACTAGAAGGAGACTGTGCATTGGAGTTGCTTGGATTGCTTCACTCTTCCAAGTCTTTGGTATGTCCTCAAGATTAAAGGACTATGTTTAGAAGTTTCTTAGTCATTGTAATAGACACTTAAGTTTCATTTCATTTGTAAACGGTCGTGTCCCTTAGTACATTTTAAGTTTTTCTCTAAGATTGGCTAAAGAGACTTAGTAGTTCCGCTTGCGTATTGATGTTTTTAAATGTTGATGACTCTTGAAGTCTTATGGTTTTGTTGAATAAAAGTTTTAAATTCTTAGTATTTTTTATGATCTATGCGATGAATGAATGTTAAGGCTTGTATAAGACCTCCGAGAGGTTGAATACGCATGTAACGGCTAAGGGGTGCTCTCGGGTTGTTACATTCCCCAACCTTCTATAATGGAGAAACTCGATATTGGGGCTCAATCCGATATAGCAGCTCTGTCATAGTAGGGTCACCCCCTTAAAAAGGAATTCATTTCCCACCTATAGTTGTGTGAAACCTACTATTGTGTATTGCATGAGGCATAAACTCATATTTCTCCCAAAAAGCTTTCATATCGCAACACACCTTCGAACATGGCGTTCTAAACTAAACCTCTCAAGTAAAGTTTGATATTGGATGTTCTACATACCCAAATTTTATTTTGACAAGTCATAGGGTTCATGTGATGTCCCAAACCGTCGTTATTTAGGAAAAGCAAAAATTTGGGAATTTTAGAGACCACTGTCCCGCTAGGGCGGGCCAGATGCTGCTAGGACTGTGGCGCCACGACAAGATAAGTTGGCGCCATAGTGGGATAGGCGAGACATAATGTAAATAACGTGAAATCTTACTTTCTCCTTCTTTCTAAAATACCTAATTTAGACGTAAATCACCCTAGAAACCCCGAAAAAGCTGCTCTAAGCTTGGGAAGGAAGGAGAAAGAGATTTCTAGCGTAAGAAACGTGGGGGATGACAAATTTCTAGTCAAGATCAGCGTCACAAGGTGAGAAACACAAGATTCGAAGCCAAAACTCCATGCAACTGCTTGGCACCCAGGTAGGTTAGGTTTTATGAATTGATTAGTTATAAATTTGTGCTCACAACATAATATATGTAAATCAATGGTACCATTTATGCGAAAGCCTTCGTGGACCTACGAAAGATGATTAAATCCTAGGAAAAAACCTCAGATGATGAATTAGGGTTAAGTATGGTCAAATTAAATTTTACATGATTTACGTCAACGAATAGTTCATTGGGACGGTTGTGATTTCCTTTTGTGTGGGGTAGGTTCATTCTTGTTTCGTTATACTACATGAATATATGAAAGTGCTACCTATGGATCACACTAATTGTATATGAGAGCAATTGAATTAAGTATGCCAGGAATCATGATTTGATTGTATGATTTTGAGAATATACTTATGATTGTGATTGCAGCTTGTTGAATGGATTGGGTGTTGCGTTTCGACACACTAACTTGGATCGGTTGCCATGTTACGGCATAAACATTGGATCGGGTACCACGTTCTTGTATGCTAACAGTTTGGGTTTGGGTTCCATGAAAGGACCAATGATTTGATATAATTGTGTATCTTGAGAAATGTAAAATTGTACCTTCTTCATAAGTGATATTTGATATGTTTTCCAGAGTTGTAAATGAATATGATGATCTACTTATGTTTGTTCTACTATATTGATTTAGCTTGTTATTCATCTCTTTGTTGAGTGTATCTGGAAAGGCCAAGGGTTCAAGAGTGATAATGTTGAGAGACAAGGGTGGCCCGTATGTTGCAAGGGTGAGAAGTAGAGGTAGTGTACGTGATGTAGATACCTAGGTGAATTTTAACTTGGAGAAAAGGGTTTGTGGTTAGTAGTTAGAAAACTTGATTTAATGTAGCATGTGGCAAGGGCTAGGTAATAGACAAGAGAAAGTAAGGGTAGGTCGTGGGTGGTTAGGAGGAATGCTTGTAGTTAAATTTGTGGTCTCTTCTACGCGTTAGAATGGTTAGGCTATGATCAATAAACTGGTGAGTAGGTTGAATGAGGAGGTGGTTAGTAGTAAGGGGTATTAGTGTAATTTCTGAGGTATTCAAGTGAGGGTAAAGGTGGAGAAACGAGTGGTTTATTGCATAGTCTTGCTAGTTGATTTCTTATGTTATGCGGTGGGCGTCGGGTTGACAAACTATGCCTACCTGCACGTTTTCACTATTGGGATATGAGGGTTCTCTAACTTAGGTGTTAGAGTGGGTGCCCTCACGGCTCGATGGGTTGGGTCGTGACAAATTGGTATCAGACCCCAGGATACTAGTCTCCCAGTACAAGAGCAAAATGTGGACTAGACTCCTACGGATGGGTGTGTTGATGTCCACTTCTAATCCTCACAAAGCTAGAAATCATTCTAGGAAGTCGTTCCACCTTCTTTCTCTCCTTTCGTGTGAGTGTTGCTTGTGGTATGTGTTGAGTCCAATTGTTATCTCCCGATTCCAAATGGTATCTCAATAAGGTGAACTAGACATTGTGGTCACGACTGAAGGGACACAAAGAAGGTAAATTGGAATTGAGAAGGTTCCAATTGGTATTCGGCCCTAGGGGTCGTGTAATTGCATGGATGATGAGGAGTGGTAATCCATGGAGCAAACTAACTAATAATTTGTACTGGTTTGTGAATTGTATTTTTTAAACTGTGAATGTGTGCCTCTTGTTGTCTAAATCAACTACAAATGTGAAGTTGTAATTGCTTGAATGTGGTGATGTGATTATGTGCACTATAAATGTGTGTCTGAACTTTTGTATGTGCAATGTGTTGGCCTAATTGATTGAAGTTATGCGACTTGTAAATACTTGGGTATCGTGAAACTCATGGTGAAAAGAAGATCCTGACTAGGTTCGATGCAAGGGTTTAGATAAAAACTACGAGTCAATTTGTGAGCAAGATCTTAACGTGTCTTTTGCTTGTGTAATCACCGCGTGAACGTCTGGGTGTATCCTGGGAATGTGTAAGGTTGTGGTGCTAAATGAATAAGAGTGAATTGGTTCATGTATTGTGGGTTTGACATGGAGTTGTAATGGATTTCTCCTAGCTCAGAGAATTATCCTAAATTTGTTTGGTAAAGCAGGGAACCTTTGTGAAATTTAGAAACGAGAAAAACCCTAGAAAAATCTTGGATGGGTTCTGGTTTCGTCTAAGCCGCTAGGGCGAGACCGAACCTCAACCTACCTCCCCTGTTTTCCCAAGTTATCCAATAAGGACCCCAAATGATATCCGGGCTAACCCCTGCAATTCATTCAGTATTCAGCAAGTCGAGAATTGATTGTAAAACTTATAAATTGATTATGTACCATGAAAAACAGCAGAAAAACTAGCATCCATGTGCTTACAAAATATAAGAAAGGTGAAAAGTTAAAAACAAAGTTTTGTCCAAAAAGTACAAGCCCAAGAAGGGTTGATGAGTCCACAAATTGTACTCATTTAGGGCTATATTTAGATAGAATTAGTGTTCTCAAAAGCATATTTTGTCTCAATATCTGATGAAAACCCTTAATTTTCTGGTATTTGGAGTTTGAGGGAAAGCATGGACACAACTTAGCAAAAAAAGGAATAGAGGCAGTTGAAAGAATGAAGAAATGAAGATTTGAGAATTGCCGAACCCGTTCCCGTGTGCTGAGCCCTAAAGGAAAGGATTAAATCGGCGGTGAAAAGGAGCAGTTGGCGTGTCACCAAGCAGTTTCGCAAAGCAGTACTATGTCGCCTAATGATCCAAAACACGACGATGCTAAAGGCTAACGCAAGACGGTCGCAGAATTAGATCAAACAGTGGATTGCAGAGTTGATTGACGATTCCTACTAACTTCATCGAGTGATCCTTCGCACCATAGAATTTTGGAAACTATAAATACTCATTGAGAATTAGTATTCTAGTATCAAATTTTTAACTTTGAATAGTAATTTTTCAGACTGTGTTTCTATTATTGAGTTCTAAGTTTGGAGAGGGTTTTGAAGAACCTGAAGGTTTAAAGGGTTTCAACTCCAAGATTTTGGACTTGGGTCTTGTGGATTCTTCACTCTTTACTTGATTTGAGACTTAAATCTTTATACCCATTTAAATGCAAACTCATATTGGTATAATTTTCTTTCTCTTATACATGTCTAGCTAAAACCCCAATTCTTGGGGTGTGATTTTGTGAATATGGGTTAGATTATATGTTGGGTCTTTCTTCTTGATGGTTTATGTATGGTTTAAATGTGATTTCATTTAGTAGTTGTGTTGGAACTTAATGAAATTATAGTTGCAAATACGATTTCACCTTTGTGTTTTCATCTTTCGAGAGAGAGAGGTCGTAAAACTAAGACTACTAAATTGATGGCCGGTGGGATTGGGTCGACATAAGGTTCAGCTCGAGAGAGTGAACCCTAGCTAGTCTTTCTCCCACACACTCAACTCGATAGAGTAAGTGGGCTAAGGCGGAGGTTGTTCTTCATCCGGCAACTCAGTGGTCGCGAGAAACCGAGTTGATTTGGGGTAAGTTGATCGAGAGAGAATTTACCCCCATTATGGTCTATCATAGTCACAGATATTCAACGAATGTACTATCAAAATCATGTACCCAATGATCTAATTTAACCCGTATTCCTATCACATCCCAAAAGTCTCATCTCCTTAATTAGTACTCTTTGAATTTTTTGTTGATTTTTGCTTACTTGTTACAAACCTCCATTGTTAATTGACACTTTTGTGTCACCCCTTAGATTTAGAGTGTTTGTATTCGACAATGTTTTTAGCTATGAATAATTAGAACTTAATTTTATTTTTCTATTAATTCTCAAGCCCACTCCCTTGGGACTCGACCCCAATCCTTGGTTGGGTTAATTTACTATTCTACGATCGTAGACACTTGCATTTGAAGTTTTGTCTTGATTATGCAAACATCAAAATGGTGCCGCTGCCGGGGATTGGTGTTACTTGAGAATTCTTAGTTTAGTAAAAAAATTGTTCTTCTTAGTTGTAGTTCACTTACTGAATTTTCAGTTTTGTTTATATTATTTGTGTTGAAAATAGAAAGCATGAGTGTTAATGGCAACAATGGCAACCAGGTGGCCAACCAAGACGCCATCGGAAATCTCAACGATGTCGAAGAGCCCAACATTAATGACATCCATCTCATGGGAGGTATTGGGGCTATCCATTTACCTCTAGACGAGGGAAATGTAGTGTTCCACATAACGAGCACTATGTTAGAACTCTTGCAACTAAAGGGACTTTTCAGTTGATTGGCTCATGAGGATCCTCACGAACATCTTCGAAAATTAGTGGATGTGTGCGGACCATTCTCTTTCAAAAACATCTCTTAGGAGTTAGTTCGGTTAAGGCTATTCACTTTCTCGTTGATGGGAGAGGCGTGCAAGTGGATGATGGAGTTGCCTTGCGAATCCATCACTTCTTGGGAGGAATTGGTAACCGCATTTAATGTGCAATTTTTCCCTCATTCGAAGATAATGACTCTTTGGGATAGTATCAAAAGATTTAAGCAATTGGAGGGCGAGCCAATCCATGAGACTTGGCTACGAATTAAAAAATTGGTGCTATAATACTCGACTCATGGTCTGCCCGACAATGTCTTGCTACAATACTTTTACCGAAGCCTGGATTCGATAAACAAAGGTGTAGCTGATCAACTTTCACTTGGAGGCCTGATGCAGCAACTATATGCAGTAGCAGTCCAACTCTTAGATGGCATGACGACCATCAGTAGGGTATGGTACACTCGTGAAGACCAAGTCTCCCCTCTCACATTCAAGCTATCCAAGGAGCAGATGGAAAAAGATAATGAGAGAGACCAAAACATGGCCATAATCATGACACATCTTGACATTTTATCTAAAGATGTCATGGGGGATGGTACCCGTGGTATCAACGTTGTGAGGGTCGGGTGTGCACATCCTGAGGAGGCGAAATTTGAAGCCTTGTATAATGAGGAAGTGAACTTCCTAGACAACCAAGGCGGTGGTTATCGTTCAAACTACCTAAGGTAAGGTGGTAACCAAGGTTGGGCTAGAGATGAAGGATGGAAGGATCGTGAATGGAGAGACCGAAATCCTAATTGGAAGGATGGGGAGAAGGACATGTATGTGCCTCCCTATGAACGCCAAAAGCCGATGGATTCAGAGGGTGGTATGTCTGAGGATATGCTTTCTCGTATCCTCAAGAAAGTTGAAGGGTAAGACAAGATGTTAAAATAGATGAAAGATGATGTGTCGACCCTTAGCCAAACCATTACCTCCCATTCAGTATCAATCAGGCAGCTGGAGACCTAAAAGGGTCATATGTCGTCTCACCTAAATTCGAGACAGAAATGGGGTTTGCCTAGTGACACTATGGTCAACCCCAAAAATAAGGTTTTAAGGTAGACTTGCATCGTGCCATGATGTTTACTAAGGCATTGTTTGGGAGGTAACCCAAAACCATTTATTGCTTTATTTTGCTTTGAAAAAATAATGGTGTGTTGATTGTGCAGATGGAAGTGTGGAGAGTGAACGAAAACTGCAGATTGGTGAGTTACAGGTCCATTTCGTGAATTGCCGAAGGGTTCGGTGACCCCGAACCAAACCGCCATTAGACTCAAGACCAATTTACATTAGAGTCTATAAAACTTAGCAACCTTAGGAAATTATTGTCAAATCGCCGATCATGTCGGCAATCTCAATGGAGACTGCCATTTGGACTCCCACAAATACATGGAGGTTCTACAAAATTTGGCAAGGTAAATGACTACCTGGCATTACGCCGAATAGTTCGTCGCGCGATCGGGACTCATGTCGCTGAACAGGTAAAAACTGGACTGTTTTTCAAAACAAAGGTTTAAAAGTTTCAAACTCATTCCATTTCCCTCACTCTTTCATCTTCCCAAACTCAGACCTGCACTCTAGTTTTACATTTCTTGCATTTTTGGAGTATTTTTAGTATCAAATTGTGCTACAAGTTGGTTTACATTGCTTCCTAGCATCTCAATAACCATTTGATCGGCAAAAAAGTTGGGTACTTCAAACCCCGCATTTATTTTGTCAAAATTGTACTCATTTGCAATCTGATAATCTTGCTGAATTCTGCTGGGCCTCTTTGATTGGATCAGATTGCCTAATTACCTATTCCTAATCGATAACTCTTGCTTGAATGGTGAAATCTCACTTTCTAGTGCGTTAATTTAAATTAATTTACAATAGGGAGTGCTTTTTTGTTACGGGTCTTAGTTGGATTTGTGTTGTAGTAGCTTAAATTGCATTTTTGGGGGTTGTGGGGCTGATTTCAAGAAGTTGGGTTAATAATAGACACGACGAGTCATTTCGGCAACCTGAGACGAGCTCCCTGAAAAACTTAGCAGTTCACCTAGTTGCCCTATCTCGCCTTTGATATCACGATTTATGTGTTGTGGCTTCTGTACCTTTCGACGAGAAGCATGAGGTCGCCAAAAGCACTTGACGACTCACCGAAAGTCTTTTTGTTCTCCCTTTGTCTGCACCCCTGACCCCTTCTGCACTGTAACTCTCGGCGGACACCCTTTTGTTCGCCGAAAGTATTCGGTGACTCGCTGAATAGACTGCTTAGTCTGCCTGCGGCTGATGGTCTCCGGTTTGCTTGTCGAATATTTTCTAACTTTATCTCAAGGCTTTGCAGACATGGCCAGACAAAACGTTGCAGGAATAAATAACCACACCGACATATAAAGGCACAAAACTCCAGAAGCGATGCCGGGTTGAGTTGCAGCCTCCTGGGTTTGTCAATGAGAATGATGAATAATCAAGGGGTCCAAGTCAACCCAATCGGTGGGAATCTAGGTGATGGAGTTGAGTTGCAGCCACTTGGGTTTGTCAATGAGAATGCGCAGATTCATGGTGAGAATCTACTTGGAGATTTATTGAAGGTGCAAACTCCACCAGAATCAAGGGTGCAAGATAACTATAGGGTCAAGTTTAATAATGCTGAATCTGAAGGACTCCCTCCACTACCTCCGGGGCATACATTTGTGGTGACTAGCAGTTTGATGCAGATGCTTACAACGAGGGTTTTATTTTCTAGTATGGCTTTGGAAGATCTGCATGGGCACATGGCCAAGTTGAGGAGTGTTTGTAGGAGTTGTGTGGGGCGACCAGAGTTGGATATGAACGTCATAGGGTTGAGAGTCTTCCCTTTGTCATTGACCGGTGACGTTGTTGTATGGTTTTCTGAGCTTCCGTATAACTCCATCCATACATGGGACCAATTGCACAAGGTGTTCATGGCCAAGTACTTTTCGTTGTCCAAGAAGCTGAACCACAAAGATAAACTCAACAACTTTGTGGCACTACCTGGAGAGTCTGTGAGTTGTTCGTGGGACAGGTTCAATGCATTTATTAGAAGTGTTCCGAACCACTGCATTGATGATGAGTCACTGAAGGAGTTTTCTACAGAGGTCAAGATGATAATGGTAAGGTTGTGCTTGATAGTATCGTTGGAGGATCATATGGTGAGTGCCATTTTGAGGAGATCATTGAGAAACTGGAGAAGATTTTCCGAGACAATAAAGCATGAAGCACTAGAAAGTCTGACACTAGAAGAAGCACATTTGCAGTTCAAGTTGCACCTAGTCAATCTGCGGATGACATTCGTGGGGAGATAGCGTAGATAAGGACAGAAATTGGGTTGGTATTGAAGCATGTAACCGGAGATCCAAAAAAAGTAAATCCAGTGAAATACTTCACTAGGATTCCACTACCACCGGATGAGGAATGTTACTATAAGGAGGATGTTTACATGGTGAATGATCAGACGGGGGGTTTGCGAGCCAACGGCCAAGGTTCTAATTCGGATAATTGGCGCCAAGGTAAAGTAAACAAAGGTCGGAACTATGGTAACTACAATCGAGAGGGTCAATATGTCAGGGATGGGAACTACAATCGCGACAACATCTACAACCCGAACAACTATGGCAACAGAAACGATAGAGTTGGACCATCTATTCCTCCACAAAATCGGAAATCTGGCAATATGGAAGCTGGGGGTAGTATGTCATGAATTGAAGATATAATTCAGAAGATGATGAAGAGGTTTGATTCGACTAATGAGAATGTGAAGGAGATGCGAAATGACTTGTCTAGAATCGGTCAAAAAGTTGATGCCCGTTCAGTGTTGAACTAGCAACTTGAGTAGAAGATGAATCAGTTGTCCACTACAGTCAACCCACGTCAGCCTAGCACACTTCCTAGCAACACCATCCAGAATTCGAAGAATGACGGGCATTGTATGGCAGTCACTACTCAAGGGGGTAAGCATACTATTGATCCACCTATGCCGTCTGGTTGAAATTGTGGTTGAGAAAGATGATTATGAGATTGAGGTTACTGGAGAGTCCAAGAATGCAATAGATAAGGAAGCGGAGATTACCCAAAAAGTTGTTCCCATGCATAGACCTCCACCTCCATTCCCACAAAGGTTGGAGAAGAAGAATGAAGAAGGGAAATACCGAAGGTTTATTACTATGTTGAAAAAACTATCCATCAATGTTCCATTTACGAAATCTTTGGAGAAAATGCTTGGGTATGCGAAATTCATGAAAGATTTCGTGACTAAGAAGAGGGTCGTGAGTTTTGAAGATGATGATAGGTTTCAACATTGTAGTGTTATTGCTACTCGATCGCTAGTGCAGAAGAAAGAGGATCCTGGTGCTTTCACTACTTTGTACCATCGGGTTGTTGCATTTTGCGAAGGCGTTGTGTTATTTGGGTGCTAGTATGTATCTGATGCCATTGTTGATTTACAAGAAGTTGGGTTTAGGGGCTCCAAAACCAACTACGATACAATTACTCATGGCCGACATAACTATGAAGAGGTCCATTAGCGTTCTCCAAGATGCACTTGTGAAAGTGGAGACTTTTACTTTTCCGACGAATTTTGTGATACTTGACTATGAGGTTGATTTTTATGTCCCCATCATCATAGGGAGACCATTCCTTGCTACTGGCGTGCCTTGGTCGATATGGAGAAAAGGCAAATGAAGTTCCTATTGAATAGTGAAGAGGTAACTTTTAATATATGTAGGTCCATGAAGCAGGAAAGCGATCTCAAGTCAGTGTCAATGGTGAATCATATTGTGGATGTAGGTTCTGATGTGTCTCTTGATGAGCAGTTGGGTATTGATGCACTTGCAGCGGTGATGATGAAATTTGAGGGTGACGGTATTGAACACTATGATGAGTTAGTTGTCACACTTGATAGGTTTGAATTTCGTTCCTAACCGAAGAGATTGGAGTTAGATATGAAGAATCGTGACTCTCCACCCACAAAACCGTTTGTTGAAGAGGCTCCAAAATTGGAGCTTAAGGCTCTACCATCACATTTGAGGTATGTATTCTTGGGGAGAGATGGTACTTTACCGGCCATCATTGCGGCCAATTTGAATGCGGAACAAGTTGAGGCTTTGTTTTTTCTATTTAAGAGGTTCACGCGGGCTATTGGGTGGACTATTGCAAATATTATTGGGATTTCTCCTAGCATTTGTTCTCATAAAATCCAACTCATTCCGGATAACAAACCTAGTATTGAGCACCAAAGGAGACTAAATCCGCCTATGCAAGAGGTAGTTCAAAAGGAAATCATCAAGTGGTTGGATGCTGGAGTTATTTATCCCATTACAGATAGTAGTTGGGTTTGTCCAGTTCAGTGTATGCCCAAGAAATGTGGGATTAGTATGGTACTTAATTCGAGAAACGAGCTTATTCTGATGTGTCCCGTGACTGGATGGAGAGTATGCATGGACTACGGGAAATTGAATGCTTGGACAGAAAAGGACCACTTCCTTATGCCATTCATGGAGTAGATGTTGGACCTCCTTGATGGTAAGGGTTGGTATTGCTTTCTTGATGGTTATTCGGGCTACAATTAGATCTCCATAGCTCTGGAAGACCAAGAGAAGACCACATTCACTTGCCCTTATGGGACTGTCGCCTTCAAATGGATGTCATTTAGGTTGTGTAATGCTCCAGTGACCTTCCAGCATTGCATGCTATCGATATTTTCTGATATGGTGGAGGACACTATTGAGGTATTTATGGATGATTTCTCTATGGTAGGTGACTCATTTGATGGTTTCTTGGACCATTTAGCCGAGGTACTGAAACTGCGTGAAGAGTGCAATCTTGTCCTCAATTGGGAAAAGTGCCACATCATGGTGAAATAGGGGATCGTTCTGGGTCATTGGATTTCTGAGAAGGGTATTAAGGTTGATAGAGCGAAAGTCGAGGTAATAGAAAAGCTTCCACCACCTATCTCTGTTAAAGGTGTTAGAAGTTTTCTTGGGCATGCAGGCTTTTATAGATGGTTTATCAAGGATTTCTCCAAAATTGCACACCCATTGTGGAAATTGCTCGAAAAGGAGTGTAAGTTTGATTTTGATGATACTTGTATGAGGGCATTTAGAGAGTTGAAAGAAAAGCTAGTTTCCGCACCTATTATTATTTCACCAGATTGGGGGCAACCGTTTGATGTGATGTGTGATGCGAGTGGAGTGGCGCTTGGTATAGTATTAGGACAGAGGCGAGAGAAGATTCTTCATCCTATTTACACTGCCAGAAAAGCTCTAAATGTGGCTCATAAGAACTATACAGTGACTAAACAGGAACTCTTTCCTGTTGTTTTCGCATTCGAGAAATTTTGATTATACTTGCTTGGTACTAAGGTCATAGTGCATACTATCCATTCTGCATTGAGGTATTTGATGGCTATGAAAGATGAAAAACTGAGGTTGATTTAGATGGGTATTGTTGCAGCAAGAGTTTGATTTGAGGTGAAGGATAGAAAGGGGACAAAAAATCAAGTTGCCGATCACATGTCAAAATTAGAGGATGAAGCAATGCTCAAGCTAGGAAATGGGGCTGAAATTAATGATGTTTTTTCAGATGAACAGGTATTGGTGGCTTCTCATGATCTTATTCCTTGGTTCACAAACTTTTCTAACTACTTGGAAAGTGATCTGGTTCCATCGGATTTGTCTTTTCACAAAAGGAAAAAGTGCATGCATGATGTGGAGAAGTTCTTTTGGGATGAGCCTTATTTGTTCCGTATTTGTGCTGATGGGATTATTCGTCGCTGTGTGCCCGAGGTTGAGATGATGATTATACTAGAGACGTGTCATTCTTCACCTATTTGGTGGACATCATAGTGGCATTTAGACTGCGCATAAGATTTTGCAGTCTGGGTATTATTAGCCTACCATCCACCAAGATGCTCATGATTTCGCCAAGTCTTGTGATCGTTGCCAAAGAGATAGAGGAATTTCAAAGAGGCAAGAGCTACCTATGAATCTCATTTTGGTGATCGAGTTGTTTGATGTATGGGGCATTGATTTTATGGGTCCATTGTGAGTTCACATGGGATGAAGTATATTTTTGTTAAGGTTGATTATGTGTCGAAATGGGTTAAAGCAATTGACTTTCAAACAATGAAAGTAAAAGTATCACTGCATTCCTGAAAAAGAACATCTTCTCCAGATTTGGTACACCTAGGGAGATCATCAGCGATGGAGGTTCCAACTGCTGGAGAGTCTGTCACAATGTAGTTACTCCTTACCATCCACAGTCTCGTGGGCAAGTTGAAGTGTCCAAGAGAGAGATCAAGCAAATTCTTACTAAGACTGTGAATGCAAATAGAACGGATTGTTCAAGGAGGCTTGATGATGCTCTATGGGCCTATCTCACCGCATTCAAGACTCCCATAGGTATGTCCCCCTACCAACTTGTATATGGGAAGTCATGCCATTTGCCGGTAGAGCTAGAGCATAAGTCTATGTGGGCGCTAAACAAGTTGAATTTGCAATGGGGCACCGCATCGAGTCAAAGAGAGAATGACATGAATGAGCTTGATGAGTTTCTCCTAAAATCTTATGAAAGTTCACACTTGTGCAAGGAAAAGATAAAGAAGTATCATGATCAAAAGATTGAAAAACGCGAATTTGTTGTGGGTGATCTGGTGCTTCTATTCAATTCTAGGTTGCGCTTATTTCCTAGCAAGCTCAAATCCAAGTTGACCGGGTCATTCGTAGTCACTCAAGTGTTCCCACATAGAGCAGTCGAGCTCGAGAACAAGGTTCAATGTGAACAGGCAAAGGATCAAGGTCTACATGAGGAAAGAAGACAGTGAGCAAAAAGTGGTTGAGGCCTACTACCTTGATGATGTCTGAGTAATCAAGGGGCCCGCGTCGTTCCGCGACGTTAAATCAAGCGCTACTTGGGAGGTAACCCAGGATGTATCATCTAGCCAACGATAGGTTTTTCTTTTTGATTTAGTAGTGTTCTTTATTTATTTAAATTTCTCTAATCCTTTTGATAGGTGTTTTAATTTTGTATTAGAGTTGGATAGATATAGCATAGGGTCCGTGTCTAAAAAGTGTCCACAAAATGTAAAAATAAAGGCCTAACGGTTGCTAGATGTACAGGGACGAAAAACTGAATGTACAGAAAATAAGTTGTGCAGAGGTCTATGGACCCCATCAATGGTTTGTGGGCCCATCCACGGACCGTAATGGTGTACGTAGACCCCTAGGTAAGTCCTCATAATTTCTAAGTGTATGAGTGACCTACGGACTGGACCTATGGTCCGTAGGTCGACCCATAACCCGTAGACGTTTTTTCATGGGTCCAAATTAGGGTTTCTGGAGACCCGACCAGACCCCCTTTTCATAAAAACATCTCATTTAAAATACACTCCCATTACCCAAATTCCCTCCTAACAGTTTCTAACCCCTCCAAATCTGAAAACCCTCTCATTAATCCCCCAAATCATCCCCTCTCCCATACATATCCTCTCCTCTTCCATAATTCTCATACCCTCTCCTAAAATCACCCCATTATTCCTTCACAAATGAGTTCACGGTCCGGGTTCGGTGTCGAAAGGTTCGAAAAAAGTCTAAGGAGTTCATTGTATCACACAGTCACCCACTTCCATTACTTATAAGGTAAACGACTTCACCATGACTTTGAATTCTCTGTTCATTGTTATTTTTATGAAGTCACGATGTGGATCTAGACCTTGGGTGGTAAAATTTTGTGTGTAAATAATGATTTGTATGCTAAAAACACCCTCGGGATGATAGAATGTGATTCTGTTGTCTGTTTAATCGAAATAACTCATTGTAAATGGTCCAAATTGAATTTTTGACTTAGGTTTCTTGTTCGGTATGTTAACAACAATAAATCGTGAGTAATTGGAACCTTATGGATGACAAACTACCATATATTGTATTGAAATGCATGATTAGACTTAGGTTAATTGTTTGATTTGTGCGAAAATGGGTACAAAAATGAAGATGTCTGACACCTGGCACATGCCTGACCCACGAGACCTCGTCCACGGACTGTAGGTCAACCTACGGACGATAGGTCGGGTTCCATTACTTGATGAAATGTTCTAAGTGTGGAGCCACGGAAAGGGACCTACGGTCCATACTGCACACCCGTCATTTGTATCTAGAAGATGAAGGTTCAAACATCTGTGGAAAAAGTTCTAAGTATGAAGCTACGGGAGGGATCTACTGACCGTAGGTCTATCGACGGTCCGTAGGTCAGTCTCATCGATCAAAGCCGCATCTAGAAGTTTTATTTCCTTATTTCGTTTCCTTTTTGTTTAGGACAAGTTTTTCTATAAATAGGGTATGTAAACCTCATTTTTTGGGGTTAGACATTATTGTTTACTTTTAGTTCTTGGTATTTTCTTGGGAATTAACTTGCAAACTTTAGCAATATGATTTCCTAATTTTGGTTTATAAAGATTCTTGCTTTGAATTTGAATTGGAGATTAAGGGTTTCTTCTACTCAATACGTAAGTTCATGAATTCTTTTTCTAACAATAAGAATTGTGTTCTTTCAAGCATGAGTAGCTAAATCCACAATTAGTGTTGTGGGAACCATGAGCAATTAACAACTTATGAATAATAACTAAGTGATTCTTGACTAGTGTTGATTCTTTCATTAATAATTCTTTTGTTTAGATGTCTTTTTAACGATGGCCAATGTTAGAACTCGCCTTGTTGTTACTTGCCGGACCAAGGAGGTAGTTAATAAGAAAAGCATTATCAATAGAGATTTAGTGTGACACTATCTAATAGTCTAATGTCAATAGGTGCGAGGGTGAAAACTAAGCCATACATTGATGTGATGTCTAATTTGAGGTAAAGGTAAGGGTTAGTAAAGTATACACACGTAGCCAAACCAAGGTGCGAGGTGAAATTCCCTTCTTGGCGGACCAAGCTCTTAGGGATACATATCTTAAGACTTTGCATCTGATACACTAGGAATGAATTGCTATTATTAGGATTACCGAGTTAAGAGCTTATGGGGAACACATACACCATAGTTTCTCTCTCATTGATAAAAATAAAGTTTGAATCTTGATGACTTGTTACTTAACAACAATTAGTTACTTCTTACACAGGGGGGGGGGGGGGGGGGGGGGGGGGGGGGGGGGGGGGGGGGGGGGGGGGGGGGGGGGGGGGGGGGGGGGGGGGGGGGGGGGGGGGGG
>JAJOOR010039447.1:0-11187 GCA_036250505.1 Solanum acaule | reverse complement strand
TGCGCGATTTCGAGTTTGTATGAGTGAGATATGCCCATTGGAAGTTGAGTTGTTTGGATAAGGAAAGTCCAATCTAAATTTTTAAAGGGTGGTTTGGTTTTTTCCTTGCCCAATTGTTTTATTTCATTTTTTGTTAATTAAGTTAGGGTCTAATCAGAATTAGATCAGTTTACACTTACCAAAATACGCTAGGTCTTGGAGAAAAGAGAAAAGAGGAGAAAGGAGAAGAAAAGTTCATAGTTCGTCGAGTTCTTGGAGATTTTCGTGTGCATTTCACAAAGAGTTAATCCCTACGAGGAATGTGAGACGTTCATAGAATTGGGTTTATTCATACGCCAAACATGTTTAGTTCAGCAAAATTCGTTCAAAAAAGGTTGAAAGTTTGATGTTCTTTATATGTATTCTTGAATTTATTTTCGTTCTTGAATTGGGATGAATTAAGGAGTTATTGGGATCATCGCGTCTAGTTTTAGAGTTTCTTTGAGTTAGGTTCTTGGGTACAATTGCTAGGTACCTGAATCTAAAGAGAATTTGAGAAAAAAAGTCGAGTTTAGGCAAATTGGGGATGGAAAACGAAGAAGGAAAAAGTATGGCGAATATGGGAACTGGGTCCGCGTCGCGGACCTGCTCCTCAGATTTGGGAAAATTTTCTTCGCGTTGCAGGGTGGTCACGGACCGTTATGCCTCAAAAGTTATTTTGCGACCAAATATCTAAATACATCTCCGCGTCCCAGACCTGCTTCCAGACAGCGATTTCTTGATCTTTTCTCACGTTTAACTATCTAAAAACACTCTTAAACATCATGAGATCCTTCCTATCACAAATCACAATCCTTGAATCCATAAATTCAAATTCAAGGAAAGTTAAGAATCAAGTCTAGAAGTTAAGAATCAAGTCAAGAGAAGTTCATAAAGTATTTCAAAAGTCTTTCACAAATGTTTTAACTTTGTTTTAAGACTTAAGCTTTGAGTTGAGGAAAGAGTAAGATTAAAGTTCATTTCTTCAAAGATTATACGAGAACTAAGTATTCCCAAGAGTTAAAAATATTTTTACATTTGAGCAAGAAAGGAAACACTGATTTCCAAGAGAGCTTTTAAGCTAAGTTTTGAGTAATTATCTCAAACCAAAGAAAGAAGTTTTATTTTAAAAACATATGAGCTAAGTATATTTTGGGAGTAGTATTGAGCACCGATATGGGGATGCGAGTTCATAATAACTCAAGTCTCCATAAACCATGTAGCCGTCATGGGTAGTAAAGGATCATACTTTTTAGATGATTCCTTAAGTGCATTTTAGCATAGACTAGTGGATCCACTTAGTTAAGGCGTTCTATATGACGGCAAAGTATAGGACAGTTCTGGCAGCGTGGGCAAGACGTTGTATCACCACTTAGGCTCATAGTGGTGGTTGTCGGTTAGAGAATCTCCCACAGTATTACATTACTTTATTAATACAAGTAAGTTAAGTTGTTATTGCATTTTTTTAAACAAACTAAGTTGCTTTCTACTATTTTAAAAAGATTTCTATATATTCCATGTGTATTATTGTTTTATGTTGAGTTAAGTTATTCATGAGTTGAGTAAAGCCAAGGTAAGTGTTCCTTTCAGAATTCTTTTCAAGCTTACGTTATGATTTAGTATTCCTCTCACAAACTCGTACATTCAATGTACTAATGTCAGTTAGCCTGCATCTTATTATGATTCAAACACAGGTAACCGGGATCAGCATCCAGAGCCTCATTGATCTAGTTGAGCACTCACAGTCAGTTAGTGAGCCTCTTTGCTTTCCGATGGATTCCTTTTTACTTTTCTTTTAGTATTTCAGTTGTTAGGATTATCGGGGGTCTTGTTCCGACATCCCTCTTTATTTTATAGGCTTCATAGACAGTCAGTAGTTCAGTTGTCTTTACATTGTTATTTCTAATGTTATAAGACTTGAGTTTCCATTTTGGCTAAGTTGAATGTTTTATCTTTAAAACGTTCTAAGTTATCTTTTAAACAGTTAAGTAAAGTGCATTTGAATCCTTGTATTAATATTTTAAGTCTTCCGCTGAGTAGTTAGCCAGGAAAAGGGTTTGCTTGGGGCCAGCAATGGTTCTCGAGTACTAGCCACGTCTGGGGTGTAGGCTTGGGGTGTGACAGAACCACAAGGTCAAGGGGTACCTAATGCACCAGAAATGCAACCCCAAGGAGAGGTCACCAATGTTGAGTTCCGGAAAGCTATTCGGATGTTGAGTCAAGTTGTGACCAATCAAGTTGGACAGAGAGAGAATCGACAGGAAGTGGCTGATACTTCTAGGATCCATGAGTTCTTAAGGATGAATCCTCTAAGCTTCACTAGTTCAAGTGTCACTGAGGATTCGGAGAACTTTGTAGAGGAACTGTAGAAAGTGTTTAAGGTTATGCATGTTGTCGATGTTGAGCGAGTTGAACTAGTTGCCTATCAACTGAAGAGTGTTGCTAGGACTTGGTTTGACTAGTGGAAGATGGGTAGAGCTGAGGATGCACCGATTTTGAGCTGGGTTGTGTTCGAGATTGCTTTCATGGGGCGTTTCTTTCCCCGTGAACTAAGAGAAGCCAAGTTACAAGAATTTCTCACCCTTAAGCAGGAATCTATGAGTGTTCATGAGTACAGTCTGTAGTTCACCCAACTTTCCCGCTATTCTCCGGAGATGGTTGCTGACATGAAGAGCAGGATGAGATTGTTCGTTGCGGGGTTGTCTTGTATGTCAAGCAAAGAGGGCAAGGCAGCTATGCTGATAGGGAACATGGATATAGCAAGGTTGATGATCCATGTGCAGCAGGTCGAGAAAGATAAGCTAAGGGACACAGAGGAGTTTAAGAGCAAGAAAGCTAAGACAAGGAACAACTTCAGGCAGCAAAAGAGTAATGCAAACCGGTCTTCTTTCCAACAGAAACATAAGGGACCTGCTCCATCATCTGCTAGTGCACCTGCACCAAGGAATAAATGAGTACAACAGTCAGAATTCACAGTACTTCAGAGCTAGACCTGCACAGTCTCAAGGTAGTGTCACACAAAGAGGTAACTGAGCTCTTGCATATGCTAAGTGTCGTAGGAACCGCCCAGGTAAGTGTCGCGATGACTCCACTGGTTGTTTCAAGTGTGGTCAAGAGGGTCACTTCATGAAAGAGTGCCCTAAGAACCGAAAAAGTAATGGGAATCAGGGCAATAGAGCTCAATCTTCTTCAGTTGCTCCACCAAACAAAGCTGCACCTAAGGGAGCTACTTCAGGGACTGGTGGAGGGACAGCCCGTATTTATGCTATCACTAGTCGCCAAGAACAAGAGAATTCGCCAGATGTTGTCACTGGTATGATCAAACTCTTTACTTCTTTATGTTTATGCTTTGCTAGATCCAGGAGCAAGTCTATCTTTTGTGACTCCTTATATTGTGATGAATTTTGATATTCTTCCTGAGCAACTTCTTGAGCCCTTCAATGTTTCTACACCTGTTAGTGAGTCTATTCTAGCTGAGAGAGTCTATCGTGATTGTACCATTTTCGTCAATCATAAGAGCACCATGGCTGACTTAGTTGAGTTAGATATCGTATATTTTGATGTAATTCTAGGTATAGACTGGCTTTACACCTGTTATACCTCAATCAATTATAGAACTCGAGTTGTTAAGTTGCAGTTTCCTAATGAGCCAGTTTTTAAGTGGAGGAGTAGTTCAGCACTGCCTAAGGTCATTTTCTTTCGTACCTTAAGGCGAGAAAGTTAGTTTCCAAGGGTTATGTATATCACTTAGTCCGAGTTAATGACTCTAGTGTTGAGACACCACCTATCAGCCAGTTTCAGTTGTTAATGAGTTTCCAGATCTTCCCAGAGTCCCTCCTAAGAGAGAAATATACTTTGGTATAGATATTTTTCCTGATACTCATCCTATCTCTATTCCGCCATATAGAATGGCACCAGCAGAGTTGAAAGTGTTAAAAGAGAAGTTGAGAGATCTCCTTGAGAAGGGTTTTATTCGATCAGTGTCTCACCTTGGGGTTCTCCAGTCTTATTTATGAGAAAGAGAGATGGTTCTGCTAGAATGTGCATATATTACCGTCAGTTGAACAAGGTTACTATCAAGAATAAGTATCCTCTTCCGAGAATTGATGATCTTTTCGATCAGCTTCAGGGTGCCACTTGTTTTTTGAATATAGACCTCAGATCTGGCTATCATCAGTTGAGAGTAAGAGAAAGTTATATCCCTAAAACAGCATTCAGGACCCACTATAGTCATTATGAGTTCCTAGTTATTTCCTTTGGTTTGACCAATGCTCATGCAGCATTCATGGACCTTATGAACAAAGTATTCAAGCCTTATTTAGATAAGTTTGTTATCGTATTTATTGATGACATTCTAATCTATTCGAGGAATGAGGAAGATCAAGCTATTCATCTCAGAGTAGTTCTCCAAACACTAAAGGATAGAGAGTTGTATGCAAAGTTCTCTAAGTGTGAGTTGTGGCTTGATTCTGTGGCATTCTTAGGTCACATTGTTTCCGGTGATGGAATTTGGGTTGATACTCAGAAAATAGAGGCAGTGTAGAACTGGCCTAGACCTACATCTCCAACTGATATTAGGAGTTTTTTGGGGTTGGCTGGCTATTATAGAAGTTTAGTCAAGGGATTTTCATCTATTTCATCTCCTTTGACTAAGTTGACTCAGAAAACAGTTAAGTTTCAATGGTCTAAAGCTTGTAGGAAAAGTTTTCAGGAATTGAAAAAATGGTTGACTACTGCCCTAGTATTGACCTTACTAGAGGGGACACAAGGTTTATAGTATATTGTGATGCATCCAGAATTGGTTTGGGTTGTGTGTTAATGCAAAATGGCAAGTTATAGCTTATGCCTCTAGATGGCTTAAGGTTCACGAGAGGAACTACCCAACCCATGATCTAGAGTTGGTTGTCATAGTATTTTCTTTGAAAATATGGTGTCACTATCTTTTTGGTGTTCATGTGGATGTGTTCACCGATCACAAGAGCCTTCAGTATGTGCTTAGTTAGAAAGAACTTAATCTCATACAGAGGAGGTGGTTGGAGTTACACAAGGATTATGATATGAATATTCTCTATCACTCAGGTAAGGCTAATGTTGTTATTGATGCTTTGTGTAGATTGTTTATGGGTGGTACTACCCATTTTGAGGAAGACAGGAAAGAGTTAGCGATAGATGTGCACAAACTTGCACGATTAGGAGTTCGATTGATGGATTCCATCGAAGGAGGAGTTGTGGTAATGAATGGGGTTAAATCATCATTAGTGTCAGAAGTGAAAGAGAAACAAGACCAATATCCTATTTTGCTTAAGTTGAAGGTAAATGTTCATAAGCAAAAAGTAATGGCTTTTGAACAAGGGGGAGATGGTGTATTGAGGTATCAAGGTAGGTTGTGTGTACCAAGGGTGATTGAACTCAAAGAGAGGATCATGGAGGAAGCTCATACCTTCAAGTATTCTTTCCATCGGGTTCCACAAAGATGTATCGTGACTTGAGAGAAGTATATCGGAATAGTATGAAGAAAGGTATCGCAGAGTTTGTTGCTAAGTGCCCAAATTGTGAACAAGTTAAAGTATATCGCCAAAGGCCCAGTGGTATGGATCAAAATATATAGATTCTGGAATGGAAGTGGGAGATAATTAATATGGACTTTATCACAGGTTTGTCGCGGTCTCGCAGGCAACACGATTCCGTTTGGGTAATTGTAGATCGAATGACTAAATCAGCCCACTTTCTGCCAGTAAAGACTACCTATTCAGCAGAAGATTATGCTAAGTTATATATTCAAGAGGTAGCCAGACTTCATGGAGTTCCGGTCCCCATTATTTCAGACAGAGGTGCACAATTTACTGCACAATTCTAGAAGTCATTCCAGAAAGGTTTGGGTTTAAAGGTAAACTTGAGTACTGCTTTACATCCTCAAACTGATGGTCGAGCAGACCGCACTATTCAAACTTTAGAAGATATGTTGAGGGCTTGTGTGATTTATTTCAAGGGCAATTAGGATGATCACCTACCTCTCATAGAGTTTGCTTACAATAATAGTTACCACTCAAGCATCCAGATGGCTCCTTATGAAGCTCTTTATGGGAGAAGATGCAGATCTCTTATTGGATGGTTTGAAGTTGGTGAAGCTGGGTTGATAGGACCATACTTAGTTCATGAAGCTATGGAAAAAATTAAGACTATTCAAGAGAGGTTAAAAACAGCGCAAAGTTTGATGTTAGGAGAAGGGACCTAGAGTTTGAAGTAGATGATTGGGTATACTTAAAGGTTTCATCCATGAAGGGTGTTATGATGTTTTGTAAGAAGGGGAAGCTTAGTCCCCGATATATTGGTTCTTACAAGATATCCAATAGGATTAGCAACGTAGCTTATGAGATAGAGCTACCCAAGAGTTAGCAGCGGTTCATCCGGTATTTCACATTTCTATGTTGAAGAAGTGTATGGGCGGTCCTTCACTTATTATACCTACTGAAGACATTGGTATTAAGGATAGCTTATCTTATGAGGAGATTCTTGTTCAAATTCTAGATTGTCAGATTCGCAAGTTGAGGACCAAGGAAGTAGCATCAGTTAAAGTTCTATGGAGAAATCAGTTCTTTGAGGAAGCTACTTGGGAAGCTGAGAAGGACATGAAGAAGAGATACCCACATCTCTTTGAGTTTGGAGAAGTTCCAAATTAAGGTATTAATCCTTTTATTGGGATTTGTTTTAAGTTGGCTTGTTGTATTATATTTTGCTTGTTGGGTGTTTGAGCTGGATATTAGAAGTTACACCCTTAGCCCACTAAGAGAAATCTCATTCGCAGATGAATGTTCCCAAGGGGAGATATTGTAACACCCCACTATTTGAAAGAGCTAGAATTAGAAAGAATCATTTTTGGAAAGAATGAGAAATCTGAAATTTGACAAGTTATGTTAAGTATGAGTTTTTCTTCAATTTCAAACGACCATAACTCCTAGCACAGGATGAATTAGATAGGCTACAAGATACCATATGAAAGGTCTTCGAATTATCTTTCCAACGCCACCGATTTTTCTGGTTATCGAGTTCGTATTAGGGAATTATGCCCGTTTGAAGTTTGGCTGTCTAGATAAGGAAAGTTAACCGGATTTTAACGGGGTATTTTGGTCTTTTCCATACCAAATTATTTTATTTCGTTTTTAGAAGTTTATTTGGGATCTAAACTGAGTTAGTTCAGTTTACGCATTACCAAATCACGCTAGGGTTTTTGGAGAAAGAACTCAAGAGGAGAGAGGAGAAGAAAAGTTTAAGATTCGTCAAGTTCTTGTGATTTTGATTTTGGATTTCGCCAAGGATTCAATCCTACGAGTATGTGGGTTCACATAGCATTGGGTTTGTTCACCCACGCTCCAAACATGTTTATTTCAACGTGAATTCATCCTAAAAAAGGTTGGAAGTTTGATGTTCTTGATGTGTGTTCTTGAATATGCTTTCGTTCTTGAATTGGGCTGAGATTGATGAGTTCTTGAGATGATTGTGTCAATTTTTAGAGTTGCTTTGAGTTAGATTCTTGTTTACATGTATTGGGTATATGAATCTAAAGGGAACTTGAGAAAAATAATCGAATTAAGGTCAGAAAATTCGTCAGGAAATCACTTGGAGAGGGCCTGGCGCGGTGTGTCCAATTTGCGCCAGAGAGGCTGGAGCAGCTCGCCAACTGTGCGCCCAAAACCAGTCCCAGTACCTTAGGGGCTGGTGCCCAGCGCCGGGAACGCGCCCGGGTCATGTGCCCCTACCCATTTTTTGTCGTTTAGCCCGTCTGAGTCCTTCTAAAGTATACTAACATATCCTATCGATTCTAACTACTCTAAATGACTTCTAAACATCTAGAAATCATCTGTAAACACAAATCATAACCTTGAATCCATAAATTCAAATTCAAGAAAAGTTAAGAACCAAGTCTGGAGAGTTCTTAGAGTTTTTCAAAAGTCTCTTACAATCATTCCAAACATGTTTTAAAGACTAAAGCATTGAGTTGAGTAAGAGTAAGAGTAAAGTTCATTTCTTCAAAAGATTATACGGGAAGTAAGTATTCCCAAAAGTTAAAATGTCACATTTAAACAATTAAGCTAGATTTTGAGTAATAATCTCAAACCACAGAAAGAGTTATGTTTTTAAACATATGATTTGAGCATATTTTGGGAGTAGTATTGAGCACGGATATGGGGATGAGTTAATAATAACTTAAGTCTCCATAAACCATGTAGCTATCGTGGGTAGAAAGGGTAATACTTTTTAGATGATTCCTTAATGCATTTTAGCATAGACTAGTGGATCCACTTAGTTGAGACGTTCTATATCCCGGCAAGTTATAGGACAGTTCTGGCAATGTTGGTGAGACGTTGTATCATCACATAGCTCATCGTGATGGTTGTCGGTTAGAGAAACTCTCACAGAATTATATTTCTTTATTTTATTTATATATATATTGAGTTGTTATTGTATTTTTTTAAAATACATTGAGTTGTTACCTATTGTATAAATTCTTTATATAAACTGCATCTTTACTGTTGTTTACTTATGCATTGAGTTGAGTATCCTTGAGTTGAGAAAAGTTGAGGTAAGTGTTCCTTTCAGTATTCAGTTCAAACTTATGTCATGTTTAGTTTTCCCTTAGCATGCTCGTACATTCAATGTACTGATGCCATTTGACCTACATCGTATTATGATGTAGATACAAGTAATCAGGATCAGCATCCAGTGCCTCGTTGATCCAGTCGAGCACTCAGAGTCAGTTAGTGAGCCTTCTTGCTTTCGGGAGGATCCCCTTTTTACATTGTTTTTAGCATTTTCAGTTGTTAGGATGATCGGAGGTCTTGTCCCAAAATCCCTCATAGTTTAGAGGCTTCATAGACAGTTAGTTATTTGTTCTTTAGTCTTTCCATTTTCAGTTGTTTATGTTAAGACTTGAGTTGCCACTTTGGCTAAGTTGAATATTTATTTCTAAAGCATTATAAGTTTAGTTTCAGAAAGTCGTATTTAAATTGCATTTGAATTCTCTTATTAATGCTTAAAGTCTTCCGCTGAGAGTCTTGCCAGGCCAAGGGTTCGCTTGGGGAAAGCAATGGTTCTCGAGTGCCAGTCCCGCCCAAGGTGTTGTCATGACCCAAGGGTACACCCTAGACGTAACATGGCGTACTTGACCCCGAAGGGGCCTCAAACAGGCCCTTAGCATATCATAACATAAGCTAATAGAATAGTACGAAAAAATTAAAAATTGTATCCATACAATCGAAGTCTTTATAAAAATGCAACTGGAAGTCTTTACTACACTTTTGTCTCAAACCATTTATTAAAACTCTTGCATAAAACTCTTGGGACGCAGCAGATATAAAAGTCTAAAACATCAAGAAATGACGTGAGGAAATAATGGGTTTGTCCTCGAAGCTATGAGGACTCACCAAATCTTGAAACTCTTCTTGCAGCCTCCAAAGGAACACAATCTCCGAAACCCTACATTTCATTAGAACGTAGGAAAAGTATGCGTTAGTACAAAATGTACCTAGTATGATAGCTAGCATAACATCATAAGAGCATCTCAAAAGGGGTTAGTCAACATAATACATAAGCATAAGGGATAATAACATAATCATAGCATAATCTCTAACATAGGAATCATATAATCATAAGTTAACATAAGGCATAGTTAATGATCATAGGAGATACATCATATTCATGGCATAGTCTTTACTTAGACCTTCATATTTACATACTTCAACCTTTAGTCTTTCATATTACAAGAGAACTATTTCACAAGCCACCTTAAAGAATACTTGTGCAAGGCAAGGATAGCATCCCCTAATACCATCCAAGCTAAGTACCCCTTTTTGGTCAATCTTGGGCAAAGTCCACATTCATAGTCAAGACTTAGGTTTTCATGTCATAAGAGCAATATACTCCTAACTAACCTCAAGGCACACTTGTGCAATGCATGGGTGGCATCCCATACTACCACACACACTAAGCATATCTTCGAAGTCACTCTATTCATGCTTACTATTCACAGGTGTCATTCTTGACCTACTTAATATAGACAAGGAACTACCATCTTAAGTCAATCATATCTTGGAAGGCAACTATAGAAACAACCAAAGCTAAATCTATAATATATAAGAGAACATTTCATAACCAGCTTCAAGTGTTACTTGTGCAATGTATGAATAGCATCTCATACTACTATCCACACTAAGTACCACTTTAGGCTATCATACATACTCTCTAGTTGGGGACTACTCCCTCTTTACTATTTTCCATTAGTCATTTAAGGTACTTCTCTATTTAGTACAAGGCAAGTCATAACACATGAATGAATTCTATTTCTCAATTCAAGGCTACCAAGGAATAACCCCATAATAGGCTAGACTATGCTATTATACTGCTAACATAACTATATTAAGCTAAATTAACTACCTTGGATGGCACACTAACATGCAAGTCCAAGCTACTCTAGGAAGGGTACAAGTGTTCCATCCTAGCTACCATGAAATAGCCTTAGACCAACTAAGTCATGCTACCCTTACAAGAACACTATGATGCTAATGCAAGCTACCCTTAGGATAGTATGATTCTCAATCCTAAGCTACCCTTAGGAGAGTGTAACTCCTCAATCCTAAACTACCTTGACTAACCCTAACACAAGCTACCCTTGAAATGCATATTACAATGCAATTATATTGCTAACATAACTATATTAAGCTAACATAACTATTATATTGCTAACATAACTATATTAAGCTAAATTAACTACCTTGGATGGCACACTAACATGCAAGTCCAAGCTACTCTAGGAAGGGTACAAGTGTTCCATCCTAGCTACCATGAAATAGCCTTAGACCAACTAAGTCATGCTACCCTTACAAGAACACTATGATGCTAATGCAAGCTACCCTTAGGATAGTATGATTCTCAATCCTAAGCTACCCTTAGGAGAGTGTAACTCCTCAATCCTAAACTACCTTGACTAACCCTAACACAAGCTACCCTTGAAATGCATATTACAATGCAATTATATTGCTAACATAACTATATTAAGCTAACATAACTATTATATTGCTAACATAACTATATTAAGCTAAATTAACTACCTTGGATGGCACACTAACATGCAAGTCCAAGCTACTCTAGGAAGGGTACAAGTGTTCCATCCTA
>JAJOOR010039446.1:0-12345 GCA_036250505.1 Solanum acaule | reverse complement strand
ACTCCGTCTCATTGTCATATCCACTTGGAGCCAAGCATACACCCCAAGGTTTACTAGTTAAGCCTTGCTTAACACTTTTCTCTCATGGAAGGATGTCTTTGACAATCCATCCATACTCAAGTGATTCAATCACTTTCATCTATCAAAGACCTAGATCTACAGCCAACACAACAACCTAAGAACACAACATAAACCAATACAAGTCATAGTCATAGGCTATTCTATTCATGCTTCATCACAAACTCAATTCATTATATCCTCATTTACATCTAGATTACAAGATACTCAAGTAATAGGTTTCTTTTAAGCAATTCTCATCACATTCCCCACTACTAGGTGAACCTAGCCATAATTCATCTTTAAGGTTCAATTCAAACTTCACAAGTCAAGATCAACCCTAATTAACAAGGTCTAGTCCAATTCGCATTTACATGATCCTAACTATGATCAATTAGCATTCAAGACATTGAAATAGGAATATCAATTTAGAACATTCAATCTTGCCTCTAATGGCCTAAGCCCACAATGATCACCTTCATAAACTTAGATTAGGGTTCATCAAGGAATCCATATGAAAGCATCATATAATCATCATAAAAACATAATTTAATGCTATCCACTACCTTGGAATCACAATCAAGCCTTACCCATAATGTGATCACAACCCTAGGTAGATTGGGGTATTTTGGAATCACAATTGAGGGATATATATAGGGGCTCCATGGGTGGAAGAACCCATGGATGAAGGAGATTTACATACCTTAAATCAATGCCCTAAACAAAGCTTTAATCCCTGAAGAAAATCGTCCTAAGATGCTGCCTCCCTCTTCTCTTCTTCTTCTTCTTCTTCTTCTAGAGAGAGGATTTCTTGGGAACTAATTTGGGGTCTTAAGATGAATGGGTAAAAAAAGTGATTAGTTTAGGGTCTATTAACTATTTATAGGAGGTAAATTAACTAACTAATCGCCCCTCCTAACCCCTAAACTAATTACTAAACTAACCCCTAAACACTAACTTAAAAACTAAAAGCTGAAAACTGGGCAGACCTACGAGACCTCCACCTACGGACCGTAGGTGGAGTGACGGGCCATTATGTACCTTCGTTGCTTGGGTCTGGGACTTGGTCATGGGAGCTAAGGCTCCCTAGACTAAGTCCTGACCTACGGGGAGTCACTTGACTTAAGGGGCGTCACTTGCCTCCGTAAGCAAGCTGTTTTTGACAGCTTTTGGCCAATGTTGAGGTCCTCCTCAAGGACCCCTAGGGTGGTCCTTAGGTGGTCGTACCTGGACGTTTAACCCCTATTTATGTCCATCTAAGTATAGGGACATTTATCTTCATTTTAACCCTCATACAACACTCCAAAAGTCCACTACAAGACCCTACAACACACTAGTTCACCTCACTAGTTCAACTTACTAGTTTTCCGGGCGTTATGATCGTTTCTTGACGTTTGACCTCTAAAATCACCAAACTAACTTCAAAAGCCATTATTCATCGTTTAGACAAGTTTCCAACTTTAAACTAACGTGTAAGGCTCTAAAATTACCTACTAGCTTCCATTAGACCCTAGCTTGGTCCAACTAGTTTCTACGGGGTGTAACAACTCGGGTCATGACAAACTTGATATCAGAGCCTAAGATTTTGGAAATGGTTTTTAGGATTGATGACTCACAAGACACGTCTAGTAGAGTCTTTTTTCATCGGTGTGAGTCGTGACACATCTATGAGCAAGAGGCTATGGGACGTTAGAAAGTTACAGTTCTTTCATATTCTTGAAGTAGTGCCTTAGAGTTTAGCTCTATAAGTATCCTTTCCCTAAACCTTCTCTTGTGTTTATAGGATATGAATACGAGAAGGACTACCGCAAGGAGAGTGGAAGAGAAGATTGTTAATGAGGGAGTTCCTCCCCAAGGTGACCAAGGTCTTCAAGGTGACCAAGTTCCTCTAGGAAATCAAGGAAATAAAGTTTCGGTGGTTCCCCCGGACATGACCAATGAAGAGATTAGGACGGCTTTTCTAACCCTAGCCTGAGCCATGACAACTATAGTTAATAGAGATGTGGGGCCTAGGGTGAATGCTAATGAGAGTACCATGGCCTCAAGGTTGAGAGACTTTGTGAATATGAATCCTCTTATTTTTCTTGGCTCTAGAGTGGGAGAGGATCCCCAAGAAATCTTGGATGAAGTTTATAAAATAGTCAATGCTATTGGGGTATCTTCTAGGGAGAAAGTGGAGTTGTCTTCCTACCAATTGAAAGAGGTTGCCCAAGTGTGGTTCACTCAATGGAAAGCCAATAGGCCGGTCGAAGCGGGTCCTATAGAATGGGAGGAGTTTAAGAAATCATTCCTAGGAAGGTATTTTCCCCGTAAGAAGAGGGACGGTAAGGTTAAGGAGTTTATAAACCTTAGGCAAGGTAACATGAATGTGGAGGAGTATTCTTTGAAGTTATCCTATTGTCTAAGTATTCTCCATCCTTGGTGTCTAACCCTAGAGATGAGATGAGTAGGTTTGTGACCGGTGTATCCGACCTAGTCAAGGAAGAGTGCCATACGGCAATGCTCCATGATGACATGAATATTTCTAGGCTCATAGTGTATGCTCAATCTATTGAGGAGTCCAAACTTAAGAGAATGAGTAGGGATTTGAAGAGGGTAGATCCGATGAGCAAGGTCAACCTAGGTTAAAAAACAGAGCTCCAAACCAAGATTCTTCAAGTGCTCCTAAGGTTAACCACGAGAGAGGTAGTGGACCTCCATTTGCTAAACCAACATGTCACAATTGTGGGAAGAAGCATCATGGGAAGTGTCTAGCCGGTACTAGTGGGTGCTATAGATGTGGAAATCTTGATCACCAAGTGAAAGATTGTCCTACTCTTACGGCTAGAGGAATGGAGGCTAAACAAACTTCTCTTAATGGCCCAAATCTTGATGCTCCAAAGAGAAACCGTTTCTATGCTCTTCAAGCTAACAAGGACAAAGGAGCAAATTCGGATGAAGGTACCGGTAAGTGATAGTTCCTTATAGTTGTGAATGTCTTGTTGAGGTTCCTATGTTGTTTTTATATTAGCCTTAGTTGGGTTTTCTCCTAAATGGGGGATAGTATGTTGAATAGTAAGATTGTTGAGAGTGTTGATATCCTTATCTCTTTCCTTCTATTCCTATTCAAGCTTGAGACCAAGAGTTCCTTGTAGCATATGTCATGTTTTGGAGTCATGTGTGAATTTGTGTTTCCATGATCTCCTTATGTTATGCATGTTCAATTTGAATTCTTGTTTAATGACAAAATGAGATTTCATGATTTATGTTCCTCATGTTGATTTGCATTTAGTATGAGTTGTCTATATGTTTCATGAGGTGAAATTGTTGAACATGCCTAAATGTGTTTTTTATGAAGAAGTTGCACAATGTGCCTAAAAATGTTGTGATGAGCATGATGTGAATTGGAGAAGGAAGTACCTCCAATATAATGAGAAATGTGAAGTTTGGATGCATAATGAGTTTGTAGATGTAGTTCCTACCTTCTTGTTTGCATTGAGCCCTTTTGATGTGGAGTTGATGTTTCCTCCTATGTTCATGCATTTATATTGATGTTGCATGCATGATTGCGGGCTGCTTATTTGAGTTGTTAACCCCTTAATGTGTTTTAAGTGTCATTCGAGGACGAATGTTCCTAAGTGGAGGATAATGTAACGACCCTAAAAACAAACTAGTGAAACTAGAGCCTAAATAGTGAGTGTGTGAGTTTGTCTTGAGTTTTGAAGTGGTTTAAGGTTGTCTCGAGCCATGGTTGAGGTGTTTAGGGGTTATACGTCAAGGTATGACCCCCCCCCCCCAAGTCTAAACCTCAAGACCCCAAGGAAACCATGAGGCTACCCAAAATGGGGTGACCTATGGAAGGGGTTCACGCCCCGTAGGTTCATCCACGCCCTATGGATTGCCTCCATAGGTCATGGCCCCTAAATGCACCTCTCTGACCTAGACCACGGATCAGCAGTACGGTCCGTGAATGGACTCAAGGTCCATGAATCTAGGTCTCGTGGATGGCACCTGTGTGCTATCAAGTGACACGGCCAAGTGAAGGGTGAAGTGGTAAATTCACCCTTTGCCTAGTTAAGTGTTTGGATGGTTATTTTGGGATTATTTAGGTATTTTAAGAGTATTAAAACAATAAAATACTATTTTAGATTTCATTCTTCAAATTCCTCAAATCAAAACCCCTATCTCTCAAAATATCTTCTCTCTAAGAACTCCATTGAAGACCAAGAGAAGAAGAAGACTTAGGGATTGAAGAGGAAGGCTAATTGAGTTGATTTTAGTGGAATTCATCTATTAAGGTATGGTGATCCTTCATCTAGGGTTAGTATTCACCCTAGAGTCAATTTCAAAATAGATTTCAAAGTTTCAAGTTTCTCAAAAACCCTAGATTTTACTCAATCTCATGGGTTCTTTCTATCAAACGTTTTTAAATGATAAATTATGATTATATTGATGTTTAATTGATGATTTAAGATGAAAATACTCTATGAACCCGTGATTTCTCTCAATTCTTAAATTGTGCCATATGAAGTGAGTTTGTTGATTATGAATGAATGTTGATGAATTTATGCCTAGATTGATTTAGATTGTTGAATTATATCATCATCTATGCCTAATTATGGTGAATTGAGGATTTGTGATCATGACATTGAAAGGGCAAGTTTGACCTAATTACTTGTGGTAGTAGAATTGTGCTAGAGATGTTGATCCACTTGAAAGGTGGAGGTGTTTACTTACTATGTACATTGTGATCATGGCCTTGAAGGCATAGTTTGAGGGATTGAAGTATTATCATGAAGTTGTACATATGAATGTGATGTAAAAGATATACATGTGATTTCAATGATAGAATGATGATCTTGTATAGAATGTGAATGTGTTGTGACTGAAAAGATATTGTCACCTAACACTCATGAATGATGATGATAGAATGTGAAGGATTTCTATAATGTAATGTTGTATCTTGACTTGGTAGGCTTAGGTGCCCTCTTCTTGATAAATGAAAGCTAGGTTAAATGCGATCTCTTGAATAGGTAGGATAAGACATCCTTTTCTTGTATTGATAAATGTGATCATGAATGGATTATCTTGACTTGGTAGGCTTAGGCATCCTCCTCTTGAATAATGAATGTAGCTTGACTTAATGTCCTAATGTTTAGAATTGGTAGACCTAATGTTGGTAGCCTTTCTATAAATGATTAATGTGGTATTTTAGACTATGTCTTGAACCGATAAACCTAGGCTTGGTGGTCCTTCATGATGAGTCTAGAAACCAAAGTGAATGTAAAACCTTGAAGCGGTAGGACCTAATGGTGGTGGCCTCCTTCTTGCGTGAAATAATGAACCTTGAGATGGTAGACATAATGGTGGTGGCTCTCTCTAGGAAGATCAATGATCTATCCTTAATGTACCTTGAAACGGTAGGCCTATTGGTGGTGGCCCTTTCTTGGTAAAAGTACTTTGGGTCGGTAGGCCTAATGTTGGTGGCCTTCTCAAGTACACTAATGTAAATGAAACTACTCTATGGGAATGAAGGCTAAGCACCGAGTGGATATGGCTAAGATGGTGGCTCTCCCAATATTAGGCTAGAGTCCAATGAACATCTTTCTTATCTCATAACTATGTGCCTACATAGGATGTGTACTAATTCTACCCTAGGCAAGTAGAACACCTTCCTTTGGTGTAGGGTTATATGACACCAGATTCCATGTCAAGCTTGCATGCTCTATGTAGGTTAAATGTCTATTCCCATCACGTGGGATGTGTACTCTAGTTACTTGATATGTTCTACAAAGTGTAGGTGGTAGTATGGGATGCCATCCACACATTGCACAGTAGGCTTTGAAAGGGCTTTAGTGAGTTCCCTAAGTCTAAATGACTAATGTGTGAAGTCCTCTAAATGCATGCATCTGTCCTTAATGATGTAAATGAAGAAGGTTGGCTTAAATGCTTAGAATGTAAAGAATCCATGCTATCCTTGGATTGTATAATAAGTACTTCCTTGTTATGACTTGTTGAATATGAATGTGCCTTGTCTAGGGTGACTTCAAAGGAATACTTCGTGTGAGTAGTAGTATGGGATGCTACTTGCACATTGCACAAGTAGGACTTAGGGGTTATCTTAGGTAATGGTCCTTATGTGATGATCATTTCTTGTATAATGTTTATGTCTTTATGGATGAATATTGTTGAAGTTTGAAAGCTTGCATGGTGAGTTCACTCTTGGTGACCTTAGGGTGATGCTTTAGTGTGGATGGTGGTATGGGACGCTATCCATACATTGCACAAAGTGTTGCTTGAGGGTTGCTTGGGGTGAAGGGTTAAGGTAAATGAAATGGGTTATATGTGTTGAACATGTCTCTATTGTGATAAATGACTTGTATGTTGGTTATGATTGAATATTTTTTCTCTTATACTTGTATTCATGAAGTTTTACCAAAATGGCATGAAAGCATGACTTCCAAACAAAATGTCCTTTTTAAGCATGTTTTTGCATGGTCATCATACTTAGTACATTTGTGTGTGCTAATCCAATTTTCTTTACTCTTATGAAGTGTAGGGATTGGCACCCAATTTGATTCTCCCTAGTGAAGCTTGGATTAGAGTTCTTCCAAGACATCTTTTGGTGTGTCCTCATAGATCGAGGACAAACAATTTTATTGTTTCTAGTTCTTTTACTTCTACTTCGATTGTAAAAGGCCGTGATTCTATCTTGTTAAATTTTGTCTAAGATGGCCATGTGAGACTTTAGTATTCCGCTGCTTTCTAAATGAGTTTTTGATTGTTTGGTTTTAAAAAAAGTTTTAATTCCTCACTATTTCTATATATCGAATGTTATGAATGCTAAGAGGCTTGTATTAGACCCCTTCAGGGTCGAGTACGCCATGTCGCATCCGGGGTCTAGACTCGGGTCATGACAACTAGTCCCCACATAGTGAGTATGTATGATAGCCTAATGTGGTACTTAGTATGAATGGTATTATGGGACGCCATTCATGCATTGCACAAATATGCTTTGATGTTACTTGAGAGTAGTCCTATTATGGTATAAATGACTTAAGAGTTGAATAATGCTTATAGGATGCTTATATTGGAGACTTTACTTGTGATTATGATATTGCCTCTTATTCTTATAGTTGTTGTTTCATGAAGTATTTCATAAGATTATGGATTATGTCTTATGTTGACTAACCCTTATCTTATGCTCTTATGATGTTATGATAGCTAACATATTTAGTACATTTTGTACAAACACATTTCTAATCAAATGTAGGGTTTGGAGACTTTAGTTCTATTCTTGGATATAGGTTTCTAAGGAGCGAAGGAGTTGAAGATTTTGTGAGTCCTCATAGCTTCGAGGACAAAACCACTATTTACTTTATGTCTTTTATTTTCATGTCATGAGAGTATTGTATGGGCTGCGTCCCAAGAGTTTTAATTCAAAGTTGAGCTTAGAAGGTTTGAGACAAAGTGTAGAAAGACTTCCGCTTGCTTTTATAAAAGACTTCGATTGTATGGATAAAAGTTTTTAAAATTTCCATACTTTTTTATTATCTTATACTCATGATATGCTAAGGGCTTGTATGAGATCCCTTCGGGGTTAAGTACGCCGTGTTACATCTAGGGTGTGCCCCTGGGTCGTGAAAAACTTGGTATCAGAGCACAAGGTTTAGAATGATTCTAGGATTGTCTCAAACCACCTCTAGTATAGTCTTGTTCATAAATGTGAAGTGCGCCATATTTATGAATAGGAGGCTATTGGATGTTTAGGAAACTTCACTTCTTTATTATCTAAGTCGTTCCATAGAGTTTAACTCTATAAGGTCTCTCTCCTACTCCTTATCCGATGGTCTTTAGGATATGACTACTTGAAGGGATTATGCTACAAGGAGCGAGGGAGAAGGTTGGTTGTGATGCTAATTATGGCTATGTGACTAGATAGACTTCAATGTTTTCTTTAGTTTGAATGGGTTGTATAATGATTATGTGCATTTGATGGTAGAACCTGACTTAGTCATTATGAGTTTTGAGGTATGTTGATAGATTTGATTAATATGGTGTTTATGTAACACCTAGATGGGTTGAGTGAATAGACTCCTCTAAGAAAGGTAGAAGTGTAATTCACCTTGGTTTAGAATCATCTTGTGTGATGGATGTAAAATTTTAGTGATAACTTGCTCTGACCTTAAAATTGAAAGAAATGAGGCTTAGAAGATTTCGTATAGGCTTTCTCCCAAGGGGGAGATGATGTGTAACGACCCTAAAAATGAACTAGTGAAACTAGAGCCTAACGTGTGTTCGTTTGTGTTTGTCTTGAGGTTTGATGGTGTTTGATATTGCCTCGAGTCATGGTTTAGGGGTTTCAGGGTCAAACGTCAAGGTGCGACTCCCCAAGGATGTTTGAGCAGGGTATTGTCTTGTTTGCTTTCCCTATGGTTTTGCAAAGTATGAATTCGAGGATGAATCCTTTTCAAGAAGGGGAGAATTATGTAATACAGATTACATCAAGGCTATCCATTCACGAACTTCAATGCTTTGATGGAGTGTTCACAAGGATGGAGTCTGTTTGGCATACATGGATGATGAGAAGGGGGTTCCATGCCTTGCATGGGAACATATGCACCTTGAAGGGGCTTTCAGTTGGGTAACATCATGCTTGGATGATAGCTTGGAGCGTGGAAAGCCTAACGAAGCAAGGAGGAGTAAATGAATATGTTGCTCCATTCGGCTAGCTGACCTCCACTTCGGGGACTCGCCAAACTACCTTGGCGAGGGTTCTAACATAGCCAACTGGTCAAAGGAGCTACATAAGGAAAGTTGATCATTCGGCAAGCTGGAGACCATTGGCGCATCGCCAAGTGGAGTGGGCGATGGTCCCCAGACCGCCCAAAGTTCCAGTAGCTCCCATGGAAGGGCAAGGAGCAGGGTTCCTCGCCGAAACCATTGGGCGGATCACCAAGTCATTGGGTGAGCCCAACTCAGCTCGCCCATAGGTCATTTTCGGGTCACTTTTGGGTCCATCTATGTAATAATGCCAAAAACTATAAATAGGCCTTTAGGGGTTCATTTTAGGAAGACTGATTTTGATTATTGTGGTTGTAAACCTTAAACTCCTTGTGTGAGTGTTTGAAAGCTTGGTAAAGCTTTTGTTGAACCTTGTTTAGAAACGGGGGTTGCTTGGGATATTGATTCCCTTGAGGTATTCGTAAAATTTAGGTGCTTCTTGTTGGATTAATGAGGTGAGGTCTTTGGGTTTAATATACCCTTAGGTTGCTCTTTGTTTACTCTTTTTGTGTATATCTATTTATCTTTACTTTCTTGTATTTGATTTCCGCTCTTATTGTGATTCTTCTTGTGAGAATTACATCACTTGGTTTATAAAATATTCAGAAGAAATGAAGAACGTAGTAATTCCCCGATGGTTTTACTAATGGTGGAGTCAATTCGGAGGAAATAAACAAGTATTATCAACTCAACATCAAATGCAGTTTGAAAATTTTCAGGTAGAAAGGAATATATCTACCTTATCAGAAAATATTAAATTATGCTAGTTCTTTATTGCCAAAAGAATATCTTATATTATTAGTTGGTCCTTTGACATTCATGAATTTGAGAGGATTAAATATTTAGGCAAAACAGTTAAAATTGAAGGATGGGCGCTAGCAGTCTGCAATGATAAGTTAGGTTCAAGTTCATCACCTCAGAGGGATTCAAACAACTCCAAAGAAAAATTAAAAGAAGGCTCGAAGAAGCCTTATTAAGCCTCAATACTGATACAAAATCAAAAATGAAATTATTAGATAATGTTGCCTCACATGACGAGCCTAGCAACGGAGATATGTTAGATCTACAAGGGATAGCACAAGCATACCTCCTTAATTAGAAGGAAGTGCCAACACACTTTGATGATAAACAAAGGAAATATCAATATCAATATCAAGAAGTAGACCCACGTGCAAAATCATGCCATACAAATAAATGGTTTAAAAACAACAGGTATCAAGGCCACTACGATAAAAATTCAGCATGGGAAGATGCAAGCATATGCTAACATTTAATATGTAACGAATTAAATAAAAAGGTGGACCCCGCAGGAACAAAAATCCATGCCACAAAGTGACAAAGGACCAAATATGAAGATACATATATTAAGATAACATTTTCAGCAAATACATCTCCAAAGAGGATAGACATGCGGCAAATTCAACAAAAGCTATGTGTACGTAATACCAGCTACGTGGCATATATTTCCAGCCACGTATAATTATCATCAGTTATGTGTAATAGTTAGTAGCTACGTGCAAAAAGAATGGTGTATATTAGTGTATGCACACATGTAAAATAGATAGCACAATAAGTTATATTAGTCAGCACTTTTGATGCCTATTTAAGGTTTTCAACTTGTATCAGTAGAGGGCATTCAAAATCCTACGACTTTGAAACCTCTCTATAATTCTCTCCATTTTCCCACTTTTCCCATCTTTTCCAATCCATATTCTCTCTTTCCCTATATCAATAAAAGTTTTATTGTAAGTATATCTTCTCTACTACTATTTTGCTTATTTGTTTTCATGTTTTAAAGTTTAAGTTTTTACTACTGTTTTCTTGTTCTTTTTCTTAAAAGTTTTGTTTTAAGTTTTTACTTGTTCTTGCTCCCTTATGTTACTCTACCCAATTTTCCTTAGGATTCCATCTCAGAACTCGGTCCGTCCTCTCCATTGGTATCAGAGCCAAGTTGGTCAGGAAGGGTATGAGTATGAGCAGCTAAGTCCCTACACTGTCCTTGGGCGGGTAGCGTCGAAACTTAGGTTGTGGTCGGTATAATAAATTTGGAGTTTGGTAGTTGATGTTCCTCTTCCACTTATGTTCTTAGTTTTATTCCTTAAAGTTTGGTAACCGGTTAGTCGCGGTTTAGACGTTGGCAAGCCCGTACTTTTCCGTTGGATTAGCTCAGACTGTGTGTCGTAGAGTCGGACCCGGAGGGTGATCCCGTCGCTAGGCCTAGAGGAATAAAATCATAAAGGTTAGTGAAAAAGGTAACAATAACTACTACACAAAGAATTTATTATTCCAGAAGTAACTATTAAAGTAGACTTTTAAGCCCAAGGATGGTGTTCTTCTCCCCGCTAGATTCTCCATCAATTTAAAATGAATTCACCTACACATCAAAATATTTTAAATAGTATTTACATCTCTGTCACCTCTAATAAAATAGCAAAAATTGAAAGTTATCTACAAAATTGAAATATTCCTAAAGAATAGTTTTAAAAGGTTTATAAAACAGGACAATTTGATTTTATTAAAATTTATAATATTAAGACTTCTGAGTCTACTATTGCCATTAATAAAAGCATTTAGACTATTAAATTGTTAGCAACTAACGATATTAATAGGTATAAGAAAAATTATAAATTTCTTCATATAGGACTTGTCCAAGTAGCAATCAAACCATTATATAAATTGGGTTTAGATGTAACAATATGTCTTCTCTTAAAAGACAATAGGTTGTTAAATTTTGATGAATCATTATTAGTAGTACTACAAAGTAACCCTGTCGATGGCCCGGTATACTTTAATTGTTATCCAAATTATTCAATAGCTATTAATGATCAAAACGTAATTGATACATTAACATTAAATGTTAAAACTAAAAATATGAATAGTAAGTCTAATACTAGAGAAATAGCCATAATATAAAGAGTATATTATAGATTAATGAAAACTACCTTAGCCCCTAAGGCTAAAATGGTAAGTAATAAAGGATTTACCATGCTAATGGAAGTAAATCATAACCATAATAACACCTTTGTCCCAAAGATGATAAATTGGGATGATGTATTGATGATACGCTCAAATTACACCTCCTTAAAGAAGTATAAGCGATCGTTATCAAGTAAAGAACCCAACTTGTAGGTTGGGATCGATCCCACGAGGAAAATGGTTTAGACTTTACTTTTAACCAACAATTATATTCAATTAGTCAAATTATTTCCAGGAACAAGTAATAAAAGGGGGGTTTTGCTTGTGTGAAACAAATAGTAAGAACTTAATAAGTAATCAATAATCAAACTCAACTTTGGTTGTTATCAAGATAAGAGAAATAACTAGGGTATACGTGTTCCCCACAATCTCATAACGCAACAATCCTAGTAATAGCAAACCTTTTCTAGTGTATTACATGCAAAGTGATAAGTTAGGTATCTCTAAATCCTTGGTCCGGCATCTAGAGAATTTCACCCCGCACCTTGGTCCGGCTACGTGTGTATAATTTACTAACCCTTACCTTTACCTCATATTAGACATCATAAT
>JAJOOR010039445.1:0-19113 GCA_036250505.1 Solanum acaule | reverse complement strand
GTTGGCCTTCTGAATGGATCTTGATCAAGACATAATCCTACCATATCCTTAAAACCCTTTGAGAATTTCTTGTAATTCTTGCTGTTTTTTGTTTTCTCGTAATCAGAAAATCGAAATCGTTTTGTGATTTTCATGAACAAGGATTTCGAAGGAGGGAGATGAGACAGGGGAGGTCTTCCATGTGCTAATTCAAGAGCAGTAATACCAAAAGACCAAATATCAGCCTTGAAACTGTACCCTGTATGTGAATGTATCACTTCAGGTGCCATCCAATACGGCGTTCCAGCTACATCGGTGAACATTAAACACGAAGATGAGGAAGAAAAGGACGACCCATAGCCTGAAATTGGCTCGAAAATTGATGCAGAAACTCCAAAATCCGCAAGTTTTATAGTTCCATCAGAATCTATAAGAATGTTTCCTGCTTTAATATCGCGGTGAAGGTGGCCTTGATTGTGAAGGTAGGCTAACGCGTTGAGCGTCTCTTTGAGGACGATGGCGATACAGGGCTCAGATAAACCATCAGGGAAAGCAGAGGAAATGATGGATTGAAGAGAACCTGCAGACATAAAAGGCATGATAACCCAAAGACAACGATCGACAGTAAAAGAACAATGTGCTTTAAGGATGTTTGGATGAGAAAGAAGGGACATTGTCTTGGCTTCGCGTCTAATGTTGTCGAGATCAGCTCTTGATTGATCAAGATCAATGGCTTTTATTGCTACGACAGATGAATTCATGGGAATACAAATGGCTTTGTACACAATAGCACTAACACCTCGACCAATTTCATCGAGAATTCTATAACATGTTGAGTCTAAAGGATACTGTGCCATGAATGTGTTTTGTTTGTTTGTAAAGAAGGAGCTGAAGTATGGCAAATTTATGAATGGAAGTTTGTTGAAGAAAGAGTAAAAAGTTGAGGATACAGAGAAGGTTGGAGTGGTTTTCCTGTGAAAGATTTTATTAGTCTTTTTAAAGTGTTTTGTGTTTGTGCATGTGAATTTTCAACTGTATTTCTAACTAGATAAGCAGATGTGGATCATGAAAAATTGGCTTGGTTGTCCAGTTTTGAGACATAATTACGTGTTATGAATGTTGAGACTTTGCTACCACTCGATTGGATTCTGTGTGTCTTGTAATTTCATGGCTTGAAACTAAAGCATTTTTAGCTAAATTGCAATGTGCATGTTGATAAGACTTGAAGATTAGTCAAAGTTCACAATTAACTCTAACTTGACTTCATCTGCACAAATAAATACTTTTACTATAAAATGGAACAAACAGACATATGTGTTCTACATGTGTATTATGTAGGACACATGTGTCTACTTATTTAACTTTATACAAATTTAAGTGTCTATTTGTACATACAAAAAATTGAAAGACATAAATATCAGTTGAGACCAAATTAAATACTCCCTCCAAATATCCTAGTTTGACTTGGAACAGAGTTTAAGAAAAGAAAGAAGACTTTTTAATCTTGTGGTTTTAAATTAAAATTATGTTAAATGTATCAAAATGCCCTTTAATCTTGTGGCCTTAAACATACCATGTGGAAAGTTGAAGTTTAAGTGTTGCCAAAAAAGGAAAGGGGTCATTCTTTTTTAAATAGACTAAAAAGGAAATGAGGTCATTCTTTTCGAAAGAGAGGGAGTATTATGCTTTATATTTTGTTTAGGCTTTCACTTTTTATAGTAAGGAGTTTGACATTAATCCTTACCTTATATATATATGTATTCATTTATTTAAAAGAAGCTACTACAAAGTAAAAGAAAATCCTAATGGTGGTTAAACATGTTACTATCTTGCTAAAACCAGTGTGACTCTTCAACCAAAAAATAAGGGTCGAAAAAAGAAAACTACAAGGGAGAACTTAGTAGGATCAAGAGCGGAGAGTTAGAATATTGACTATCGATTTGACAAAACTCAATAACTTTTTATTCAAATTTTGTAGTATTTAATAAAGGATGAAGAAGCAAAGAATAATGGAATTGGACTAGGCCCATACTGTGAATCCAATACAAATTACAACCACAATATATAGATGGGCTAGATTCATGCTCTGTCCTCAAAGGATTGGATAAGTAATTGGCAGATGTCTTATCTTCCTGCTTGCACTTTGGGTCTACTCTCATACTCAAACGACAAAACATATACTTTAGAGTTTTAATTTAAGTTCATTATTTGCTAATGACGATAAAATTGAAGAATGAGCTAGCGTAAGGTATGTACATCGCTAGTGTAAGAATTTTTTACATCATCATATTATATTTATCAGTTGTTGTAGCAAATTACATCTGTCTTGTTTTAATGAACTTTACGTAAAAGATTTTTTCGGATAATCATTCTTAATACCTATGTTAAAGCACTATATAAATATGAATGTTCAATGAAAAGCTTTTGTTATAAATGAATTTCCAAATCCTTCTTTTATAGAGAACAGCCCTCCCCACTCTCTATTCGTTTAGTAGAATTGTGTTCTAGTCTCAATATTTTAGGGGTCGTTTGCTGGGTGGATAGAGTTATATATGTATAATGTATACGTATTAATGTGGGTATTAGTTATGCAGGTATAGTAATGTGGGTATTAGTTACACATGTATTAGTTATGTGGGTATTAGTTATACAAGTATTACCTATGCAGAGTTTAGTTATGCATAAATTAATCCTTTGGATGTTGGATTTTTATAATAAAAGTTAGTAAAAATTATGTATTTTTTTTAAAATTAAAACATTTATATTTAGTTGTCTATTTTGACAAATCAAGAAAGGACAATTTTTTTTTCCTATTATACCCTTATTTAAATAAAGTTGTCATAAATAAAGTAAATAAACTTACGAACTTCCCAGCATTAATTAGTTATCTTGAGTGAATTTATTTTGGAATTGTAAATGGTACTATAAGGGTAAAATTGTAACTTCACTATGCTAATCATTGTTGTCATAATCTGTGTGCCATTTCTAAAGTGGACAACTAAATAGGGACGGAGGGAGTATTAGTTATGCGAATTTCAAAATTGTCAACCAAATGGTATTAACTTTATATATAAATAATTTTTTTCTTATACATCTACCAAACCTTTAGTATTAATTATATACATGAATAATTGTTTTCTTATCCACCTATCAAACGATGTATTAATTATATACATGAATAACTATTTTCTTATCCACCTATTAAATATCGTATAAGTTATACAAACTAGCTCTAATACTTGAATAAAACTTTCTTTATACTTTCGAAGTTGTGGTATGCTTAATCTCAAAGTTCTTCCCCTTGTTGAGTAAATGAAATTTGGCATGTAAAACGTTACAAATTTTTTAGGAAAAAAAAGATTTGTCTCCTTGCTAAAATTGTAAAAGTGGAGTTCTCCTACTTTTTCTTGCATGAATGAAAATGTAATAGATGAATAGTCATTTTTTTATATTTCTTTGGTCTCAAATTATTTGTCAATCTCTATTTTAATTTCTCCTTAAAAGAAAATATTATTTAGAAGAATTTTTTAACTATTTATCTTTACTTATCTCATGAGACATAATTTTTCTTCGTTGAATACTTATTCTATCTATCTGTCATATATCTTGAAGTGTTTGTAATATGCAAGAAGGTACTATTAAACCCTAAAGGTACTTAAATTGAGAAAAAAAAAGTAATTAATTTGATCTTAAACTTATAAAATGACAAATAATTTAAGATAACTATGACTAAAAATTACGATAAATAATTTGAAATAAAATTAGTAATACATGTAGTTTCAACTAAATTCAATAGGAATAAATTAAATATAAAATCTGCCTTCATTTATAGATGGGATCACAAGCATATGCATATGTCTTCCTTTTTAATAAGGTCTACTAATAGGGTCTTATAGGAGAGAAGGCAGAGGGTTGGAATCAGTGTGTACACAGGATATCTTTCTTCTCCATATTTTTTTGTCACATATAAACATAGCAAGTAAGTCTCCGTTTATATAACACATTTTTCAGTCAATTTACAAAGAATGATAGATTTATATAGTATATAGTAATAATTTAATTTTAAAATATATATTTTATATGTCTTATCATTAGTGAATAGAGTTATCTGATATTTATTGTAGGTGGGAGGTAATAGATATACCATGGAATCAGTTGGGATGTGTGAAAGCTAGCCCATACATCACAGTCATCAAATTTTTTTTGTAGTCATACAAATATATATGTTTTGTTTTAAATCATAAGTTTCAAAAGCCAATTTTTTCTTTCTTAAACTTCATATCAAATCAAACAATATCACATAAATTAGGACGATTAGAGTATTTATTAGCACTTCGCTGCATTAATACATGGGGATGAGTGGGTTTGTTGTGTGGTGTCCTTCAATTGGCCAGCAGTTCCTCACTATATCTAAAGCTAAACATGGTACAATCTTTTGTATTCTTTGGATAGTTCTGAAACAATGTCTCTTTCTCCATTGAAATAAAATGGAAACAAAATCTATCATTCATTATTTACTTTGGAATTTTAAATCTAAGGGTGCTATGACCTATCTTATTACTCATCATCATTACTTGCATTCACTTCCAACTAGCAAACAACAAAAAATAATCATCGTATAAAATAATATACATGACTCGTTTTCAAAATACTCCTTCTGGATTTTTATTTGTTGCCACGTTAATAAGAAAAAAAATTGAGCCAAAGTTTATATTTGTTGCTAATTTAGAATATTCCGTATGATTAGTGCTATCAAATATTTTTTTTAATTGTATTTAGCAAAACCTTAAACGTCATATAAAAGAATTGAATTATTCACCTTTCACTTGAGATTCTAATATAAGTTTCAACATAAATACAATCTCAGATTTTCTCTGTATAATTATTTATACTTTGCGATAACATTTCACAATAATAATCAAGTTTTTCTTAATTTTTTTTTTGAACATGCGAGGACATACATTAAAACATATACTTGTGGTGTCTAAGGTTTTTGTATCTAAATAATAGGAGTAATAAAGTAAAGAGAGCCAAAACATCATGGCATGTATCATTAATTTCCTGGTATTAGAAGAATGAATTCAGCTTTACGCTTTAGTTGCATGAAGGATGAGTCATTTGATAAAAGTTTTTGTATCACAAAATAGAGAGTTCAGCTTCGAGTTTCGAGAATGGGAAAATCATGAATAAAATTGCTTTTTTTTAAAAATGAATTTATACAAGACAAATATAAAATATATAGTTAGATCAGTATCAAATATTATATAATCATAAATAAAAAAATGAGAAGATCAAGAGAAAGTTGCATGATCTTGGAGAACAAAGCTTCCATATTAAGTAATTTGTGAGCAAATATATAGTTTTTCTCCTAATATAAATACTCTCTAATGTTTTTATTCTTCTAACTTGGTATTTTTATGGCCACATTGTATAACACCCCCCCCCCCTGCCCCCCCAACTCTACACGACCTTCCCACTATCCTACCCCAACTATCATCTTTTCCTCTAAAAACACACACATCCCAAGTCTAATTAAGCTCTCTTCTCTCTCTCTCTCTATATATATCATCATCATCATCATCATAACCCAATACTAAGGACTTGAAACATCAAAGCTGCTTCATGGAAAGACACATGAAGATATTGAGTAACAACAACAATGTTAAAGAGTCTTATAATTATGGAAATGAAGATGATGGATTACTAATGTGTACTTGGCCTCCAATTTGTTACACATGTAGTTTTTGTAAAAGGGGATTCAAATCAGCTCAAGCACTTGGTGGACATATGAATGTTCATAGAAGAGATAGAGCCAAGTTCCTCATGATGAGACACCACTCACCCCCACCAACAACAAATGATAAACATACGTATTCTCTTCTAAATCTCAACACTAACAACCCTAACCCTAATATTTCATCGTCGTCAACGCCACCACCACCTTCTTCTTCAAGAAAATTCTCTCATTATAGTAATGGTGGTGCTTCTCATGAAATCATGAGGAAATGTGTTGTAATTCCAAACTTGAAAAGTAGTACTACTGCCAAAGGCTCTTTCTGCATGCAAGACAAAGAATTTGTAAGATTGGACTTGCAAATTGGCTTGTTTACTAAATCCAAGCAAGAATTGGATCTGGAACTTCGACTCGGATGCACTTAGCTAGACCATGTTAGAATCAAACGTTTATAGGAAGGGTGCAACTTTATTTCTTAACTTATAAGTCTGCCTCATGTTTGATCATGACTCCGACCTGGATCACTTAACTTCAACGCCTTTGTGGGTTTTGGTATAGGCAGGTTTTTGGCGTTACCCAACAAACCAAATTTTTACAGCTTTAAAGTTTGTTCAAATTATTCTATGAAGATCACCTCGATTAACTTACATATGTACTCGCTAATTTATTTTTATTTTTTTGTCTTCTTAAATTCTATTCGTCTCCACGTACGTAATTAATTAGCTATGGCAAGTAATATATGGTTAATCAGTCAAAGGTATTTTCAGTTTCTCCACTTTATTAGTAAGTCTATTGTGCTTAACTCTTTTTTTCCCATCCTTTTTGCATTTTACGATTAGTACGTACCTTGTAATCACTTAAAAGTAACTCTAAATTAATTTACCCACTTGAGTTGGGGTGAAGTGATGTGACTGTTTCATTTTTAATTAAAGGTCTCAAAATTGAGTCGTGGAAGGAGAAAAACTTATTGGGAGCGCCACCTTCAAATGAGCCCTGCAGTGCGCAATCTGAATTCAATCGGACCTCCACTACGAGCTCCGGACAGAAACCAAAAATAAAAAACTCAAAATTAATTTAGTTGTACTTTCCCATTCTTCCTTCCTTTATTCTTTCTTTTCAGTTGCTCATGATAGTCGTTAGCTATAACTTGTTTTTCTTAATTATGTTAAAACCATCTCCACTCCACTCCGTAGGATTACACTGAATATGTTATTGTCGTTAAAACAATATATATATATATATATATATATATCTACAAATTTTGACCAACAGGCAACAAGTGGATCCACACTGCTACTTTTATTTATGCCAATGTTTTATTATAAGTAGAATATTGTTGGAAAAGACATAATTTTCATTTTCATGACCTTGCAAGCATTTACAAGTGCATGGGGTGCACATGGGAAAATGTTGCATTTATGAGGAAAGTGAATTCACATGAAGTACCACTACTTTTGTTTGAATATATCATGCATCACCAGAAGAAAAAAAAAGTTGTTCACTTTGTTGGAAACAAAGTGCCACACAAATGTTCATTAAAATAGAATTGATTCTCCACCTTATGAAAGTCTCTAATTTTCAATCATATAATGGATACTTTTATACTTATTGAACCATCAAACTAACTAGTTGATATTTTGTGAAATATGTCTTTTGACGAAGATGTTACACTATAACAAATAAAAAATTTAGTAGCAATAATACATGCAATTTTTGTTATATTATATTTAGCGACAATAATAAATATAAGTATTTATAACCAACACTCTATATAAGTGCTGCTAAAGGTGATTCTAGATATAATTGCATTAACTCAATTGCACTACTAAATTATTACCACTAAATGTATCTTTCATTGTAGTGATAGTCGTAGGTACTTAAATTTGACTAGCTAGCTATACACTCTTGTAAACTTTCTAAACTCTACAAAGCAGTAAAATCATAAAACTTCATTCATTGAAATTGTAGGAGCTCCATTACAATATGGCTCTAGAATCTAAGCTTTTTCTTCTGTACTATCTAATACACTTTTAACTCTTTATATAGATGGCACTTGTGCTGACTCAGACTCTAACTAACTTCACATTAATCACGTGTTATATCATTCACTGCATCAATAGCCTCTAACCAACTTTATAACAAACTAACTGATCGATTCTAGAAGATTCTTAGTTGGTTTATATTAGTAACTCAATACACCCCCTCAAACTGCTGGGTGAAAGATATCCAGCACACCAAGTTTGCTCAAAAGATGATGATGTTGTCTAACCCCCAGACCTTTAGTAAGGATGTCAGCAGCCTGCATAGTGGTGCAAAGATACTTGGGGCTAATGAAATTGGACTTCACCTTTTCTCGAATGAAGTGGCAATCAATGTCTATGTGTTTCGTGCGTTCATGAAGTACTGGATTCTCAGCTATTTGTATAGCTGATTTGCTGTCTGTAAACACCTTAATTGGGTCAGTGACTGGAAAATTCAGTTCAACAAGTAAAACCATACCAATTTAGCTACAAGGGCTGCTCGACTGTTGTACTCTGCTTTAGCAGAGCTTCTACTAACAGTTTGCTGATTTTTAGACTTCCAGGAGATCAAGGAATCACCAAGTTTTACTATATATCTTGTCACTGATCTACGTGTGTTGGGACATGAGGCCCAATACGAATCACAATATCTAGTGAGCTCAAGAGGACCTGTTCCCCTTTTAAGCAAAACTCCAAGGCCTGGGGAATTTTTAACATATTTCACAATCTTCAGTGCAGCCTACCAATGTGAGGTTTTTGGATGTTGCATAAACTGACTTAACACTTGTACACTAAAGAAAATATCAGGTCTGGTAATTGTCAAATACAGTAACTTCCCAATCAACCTTTGGTATGCTGTGATGTCTTCCAGCTCTGTATTAGTAGAATCAGCAGTGTTCCCAATGTGTTGATCATATTCTACACTAGTTAGCTTTTGATTGAACTCTAAAGGGGTACTTGCAACCTTTGCTCCACTTAATCTAACTTCTGAAATGAGTTGTAAGGCATACTTTCTTTGATTCAATAATATCCCTTCCTTTGACTTCAAAACCTCTATCCCTAAGAACTATTTGAGACTTCCAAGTCCTTCATCTTACAGTTCTTGTGCAGTGTGGCTTTTGCCTCTTGAATCATTTGAGAGATACTTCCAGTGATTAAGAGATCATCAACATACACCAAAATCACAACCATGTCATCTCCTTCCTTTTTTATGAACAACGAGTGGTCATGGGCACTTTGAGAATAGCCTGCTGACAATAGTGCATCAGTAAACTTGATGTTCCATTGTCTTGATGCTTGTTTGAGACTATAGAGTGACTTCCTTAGCTTACATACTTTATTCTCTCCCTTCTTCTGGAAGCCAAGAGGAAGTTCCATGTAGATGTCTTCAACTAAATCACCTTGTAAAAAAACATTATTGACATCCATTTGAGAAAGATCCCAGCCATGTGAAGCTACCAGACTTAGAATGGTTCTGATGGTAACCATTTTTACAACTGGAGAGAAGGTGTCATGGTAATCAAGGCCTTCTCTTTGAGTGAATCCTTTTGCAACTAGTCGAGTTTTGTACCTGTCCACTTCACCATTTGACTTGTATTATTTGATCTTGTACACCCACTTTGAACCAATTGCCTTTTCACTTGGTGGCAACTCAACAATGGTCCAAGTGTCATTGTCTTCTAAAGCTAGGATTTCCTGCTGCATGGCATCCATCCACAACTTGTCTTGAGAGGCTTCATTGAAAAAATGAGGCTATATAGTTGCTGAAAAGGCATGTAAGTAAGTTTGATAACCTAGGACACATTGTCATAACAAACATGATTAGTAATAGAGTGGGGATTAACTTTCTTGGGCACAACAAAATCTTTGAACCACACAAGTGGTTTGCATGATCTGTGTGTCTTCCTTGGACCAACATTGGCTAGTGGCACCTCTTGTATGTGAGCAACTGGAATCACCTCTTCTTCTTGCAATGAATCTACATGAGTTTGTGGAGAAACTAACTTCTTATACAGCAAGGTCTGAACCTGATGCTCTGATATGTGCATGAGATTCAGTAGAAGGGCACAGGTCTGGTGTTTGCAAGTCAGCATTCAGATATAAATCCTGAGTTGGAGCTTCATCTGCATGATCTGAGAAGGGTAAAAACAAAGGATGGGGACCTTTATTGTTAGACTGCAAATCCTTAAAAGGAAATACCCTCTCATTGAATACAATATCCCTACTGACAAACACACTCTGTTGATCTAAGTCATACAACTTGTATCCCTTTTGTGTGGTAGAGAACCCCAGTAGTACTGATTTCTTTGCTCTGGCCTTAAACTTTCCTCCTCTAGGCAACACACTAGCATAACATAAACAACCAAACACTCTAATGTGATCTAGGCTAGGTGATTTCCCAAACAACACTTCATAAAGAGAACACCCGTTTAATACATCAGTGGGCAGTCTGTTGATTAAATAGACTGTTGTTTGTACAAAATCACCCCAGAACCTGCTAGGCACATGAGATTGCAACTTTAAGGCTCTGCCAACTTCCAAAATATGTTTATGTTTCCTTTCAACAACACCATTCTTTTGTGGTGTATAAGCACAACTACTTTGATGTATAATGCCTAATGAAGATAGTAAATCAGAGATTTGCTTGTTAAAGAACTCAGTACCATTGTCAGACCTCATAATTTTTATTGAACAATCAAACTGATTACAAATCATGGCTATAAAACTTTTCAACACAACTACTACATCCTTATTAGATTGTAACAGAGTAATCCATGTGAATCTGCTAAAATCATTTACAATAGTCAGAACATAATGTTTTCTATCATAAGTGGGATCTTTATGAGGTCGCAGACATCTAAGTGAACATGCAGGAATATCTTAGTAGTCTAAGTGCTACTAGAAGGGAATTTAAGCCTATATTGCTTTGCTAAGGGACAAATCATACAATCAGTCTGCACATTTTCATCAACTGTATTCTTCAATATTGAGAGATGTTTCATTACTTTTATTGAAAGATGGCCCAATCTAAGATGCCACAGTCTATGCTCTGTTGAATTCTTCTCTTTTACAACATCTCCAATTATAGGTGTAACTTCATGCCTATGCCTCATGATATACAGACCTTCCTCTTCTTTACCAATCTCAATCACCTCTCCAGTACATAAAGCCTGCATTACACAAAAGTCAGGATAAAAAGACACTATGCACTTCAAATCCCTGGTCAGTTTATATACTGATAGTAAATTGAATCTGAAGTTTGGTACATGTAGAACATTTTTAATCTTACAATCTCCCAAAATCACTGCATCTCCAACATGATCAATATGTATTCTATTTCATGTTGGTACCTGCACCTTGTTGTGATGTGAGTCTGATAATTTTCTACATTCACCTAGCAGACTTTTACAATATGCTATATGATGTGTAGCCCCTAAAACAATTATCCATCTAACATCAACATTAACATTGCCAGATAGAGCATGTTTACCTGCTAGAGCATTAGCTTTGCAAGTTCCTGTTGGTGGATCCACCATGCTAAGGAGTTGATCATAATGGTCTCTAGTAAAGTATCCTTCTGGAAAATAGAACTTAGAGCCAGATCCTTCATTCTTCTCTGAATCTAATGAAGTGACTGTTGAGATATTGGCATGAGGCATAGTATCCTCATTTGCTGATGACTTTCTCTTGCTTTTAAAATCAGTTGGAAAACCTATAATCCTATAGCAGGTGTCTTTTGTGTGACCTTTAAATCCACAGTGCTCACAGATCAGTCCCGAGCTCTTTTCATGTGAGTTCTGACCTTGAGGTTTCCTAGCTTGGAAAGTGTGATATTGTGTTTGCAAATTGTGTGATTGTGTATTTCTACCTGCCATCATTGTTAAAGGATCCTTACCACCTTCAGCTTGTCTTAGTCTTCTTTGACTCTCCTCTTGAATTGCCATTGCATAAGCTTGATTAACGCTAGGAACAATTGTACTAAGTAGAATAGCACTTCTAACTTGTGCATAACTTTCATTCAGTCCTACTAAGAATTGTAGCAGTCTTTGTTGTTTAACATGTTCAACATGAGAACTTGACTCCACACAATCATAAGAAGGAGATGGTACCATTACATCCATTTCATCCCACGGATCTCTCATTTTCGAGTAATAAGAAGTTACAAAATCAGTACCTTGATGAATCATGTTGATCTCCTTCCACAGATGAAAAATTCTGGTCAAATTCGATTTATCAAACCTTTCCTTGAAATGTTTCAGATCTTCTTCGAACTAGATGCATAAACAATGCTTGTCAGAACTCTGGAGCTACTGCTGCATTGATCCATGATAGCACAACAACATCACATCTCTCCCATCTAATTGCCAGATCTCCTTTGTATGAACTGTTAGCACATGTGTCATCAACAAATCCAACCTTGTTTTTCACTAGAAGTGCCAGATGCATCGATCTGCTCCATACACCATAATTCTCTGGCCCGATGAGCTTCATAGGAATCATGCAACTCCAGGAGTATCTGAAGCTTGTAGATAAAGAGGATGGTTGTGATTTGTCTGTGGATCAACTTCTGCTTCTTCTGTCTGTGTTTCCACCATTGTTAACCCTCAAAGCTTTAAGGATCTGACTTATTCTTCTTAGTTTTGCCCTTGATCAGAGCTATGATACCATGTAAACTTTCTAAACTCTACAAAGCAGTAAAATCATAAAACTTCATTCATTGAAATTGTAGGAGCTCCACTACAATATGGCTCTAGAATCTGAGTTTTTTCTTTTGTACTATCTAATACACTTTTATCTCTTTATATAGATGACACTTGTGCTGACTCAGACTCTAACTAACTTCACATTAATGACGTGTTATATCCTTCACTGCATCAATAGCCTCTAACCAACTTTATAACAAACTAACTGATTCTAGAAGATTCTTAGTTGGTTTATATTAGTAACTCAATAACTCTCATGATCATTTTATTACAACACAAGTACTTCCTTTGTCTCAATTTATACGATACATTTGTGTTTTTTTTTCAATTTGACCGATGCATGTTTGAAATAAAAAGAGAATTTACACAATGGAAAATAAGGAACCAAGAAGTATTTCCTCTAGCTAGGGTGTTATTGCATTGTTTCTTGTAGGAGACTGACATTGTGACACAGTGATGGTAAGTGGATTATTACAAGTTTTCCTAAAGTATGAACAAATTGATACCTTTATTTCATTTCTCTCTCTCTGCCATTTCAAAATTTCATGTAGCTTCTATGAAAACCAAACAATAATAGATGGTATTGTACTTTAAAATTTCCTTAAAAGTTGTTTAAGAGTTTAAAATTGAAGAATGACAATTCCATTTGTCCAGAAGCTATACCAGTAATTTATTTGAATGGCCCACAATATAATTGAAGTCCTTTTTTTTTTGTTTCCCGTTTCGTATCTGGGACTCAAACTCGAGATCTCTGATCAAGGATGAAGGAGTACTTACCACTCTACTACAATCCTTGTTAGTTATAATTGAAGTCCTCTGTCAAATTATCCTCTCTCTTTTTTGTGCGCCCATATATATCGTATATTATTATAAGTTAGAAGCTCCATAAAGTGAAAAGTTGAATTACCATTTTGTCCCTCTACAAAATTAAAATTTGATTAAATATAAATATTTTAATTACATAATGGTAGAATTTGAAGTCCTTAAGCCATTTAATTATTAAATTATTATTTTCTTGATAAATGAGTAGATTGATATTGCTTTTAATCGTAATCATAAATCTCATAATGGAAGAATTTGAAAAGTTATGCTATGGAAAGTCATTCATCACTTTAATGTAGAAATTAGTTTCAGAATTAAAATTTGAATTTAAAGGGTCATTTCCTAATGCTATTTAGAACCAACTTACAAAGATGGAAGCTCACAATAGGAAATCGAATTAAGGAAATTGCACAATTCAACATGAGAAGATAAGAGAGTTAGAAGTTGCAAGTGAGGATAACCAAAAAAATGATGAAAATTGGTAATCAAGAAGAAAAAATAGCAGCGGAAAAAAAGAGTAAATTTAATATATGTGTAGTATTAAAAACAATCTTATGTTGATATGTTGTCTCTAACAATAACAAAGTTTTCTTTTCAGAGCATGAGGACTTTCTTTGCAATATCCTCGACTTTTCGTTCTTGTTTTCTTTCTCCATTATAGAATTTTTCTTCCATGAAGCATTTAGAATTGTATGGGTGTTGGACTTGAAGTATAGATATCAATTTAATTAAGGTATATGTAGAATTTTTCTTATTGTGCATTTAAATGAGAACCATTAATCATTTTTTGTTATTCATTTTTGCACATACTAATATATCATATGTTTGGACCTAATAACATAAAAATGTAACTCATTATTTTAGTTACCAAACTAAATTTTGCAGGTTCATCAAATGTCTAATCACTTGATATACAATAAAGAAGTTATTTGAATACATTGATTGTTCATCTATTTTTATTTTTTTTTGAATAGCTTGTGATACAGATTAAAATGTGACTTTGATAATAATTCATACCTTTCACAGGACTCACGTGTCCAGGACTAGTATATATAATATAGGACTGTTTGGCAAAAAAAATTAATTATTCACTTTCTTTTGACAATAATTCATACCTTTCACAGGACTCACGTGCAAAGCACGTGTCCAGGACTAGTATATATAATATAGGACTGTTTGGCAAAAAAAATTAATTATTCACTTTCTTATTGGGGATTTCTTTTTTAACTTTATTTATTATTAAAAATCAACATTTGATTAGTTAAATTTAACTTGAATTTGTATTTCAAATCTGAAAAATAATTTATAGTCTGTTTTCAAATCACTTTTCACTTTTGAAGTTGCATTTAAGTATATTCAACCATAAATATTATTCTAAATATTCTTTACAAAAAGTATAATCAAACAAATGCTTGATCAATGGAAGAAAGAAGGCATCAGAAACAAAAGAGAAGAATATCCTTAGAACTTCATATAGTCAAATGCCCATGAGAGAGGTCTTAGAATTTCATGCTAATACATGCATTAATAATATTATGATTTGTCATATATCAGTTATATATAACATAATACCAAATAGAATAAATAACTAATATTTAAAAAAATTATACTTCAATTAAAAATATTGTACCAAATAAAATATCAATAATAGTACATAAAATCAGTACATGCATTATTTTTTTCAAATGAATTCTACCAAAGGACCAAAACCCCATTCATTTATGTTCTTTGCTGATCAACTCAGCCAAGCATTTCTCTCTAAAGTGTGTTTGAATAGTATCCTATTATACTACCAATATATTGATTGTCCTTTCATATTTGTGAAGCCTAGACAGCCTTGAATCAGTAAAAACTTCGAATATTTACCCTTTTTCACATTGAAAATAAAAGTTATTTTTTTCAAATATTCACAATTTTCATAGACAAAACGCCATTTTAAGTTCAAGAATTCATACTCTATTTTCCAGTCTATCTTTCAAGATATAAGCCTAGTAAAAAAAAAAGTTCTTTCTTAAAATTTCATATTCAGTCAAATATTGTTATATATATATTGGGATAAAAGAAGTATGCAAATGCAAATTGCATATCTATACAATCATCAAACCATGCTCTTTTGGAATTATATTTCCTTTTCAAATTAAAGCATCTTGGCCCGTGAAAATAGTTTAGTTTTTGAAGATGTATATATTGTAGTATACTCACGCACTTACAAGTTACAATAAAGTATTTTTCTCATGATGACAATTTTGATGCATTTCATAATTTTTTCACGGGACATAAGTTTATATCTTTATATTATAATTTCGATCCACAAATTATGCTTACATCCTTAAAGAACTTATGCCCTGCTAAACATAAATTCAATTTTCAAGGACAAACATTAAAGACCAATCCATTGAAGTGTAAATCATAGAATTAAATGATATTATATGGAGCATTTGAAAACAAACTATTTCATCAACCAAGTCGCAAAAAGAATAGAAAAGCTGCGCATTTGACCACTCGTAAAAAAATATACACTAGTTATACATAAAATATGCATGGTATATATGATTACGGATAATTATTTTGATGAACTGCCTATACACCGTAAATATAAAAAATGTATGATTCATATATGGCTTATACCTTACTACCATGCCTAAATGCTCTGAGTAATTTGAAAAACATGTCAAATATCATTACATTTTTCTCAGCATATAAAATGTATATGATTCTGTGGCATGCTCTGTCATGTAATATATTTGCAAAAAGTTTTTTTCTATTTTTCTTAACATTCTTAATTAATTAAGAAAGTATATATCCACTTGAAGTTTTTCAATAGTATAAAGAAAATTATTTAGTTACGGGTTCACGTGATTCTATTAATTTTTCATTAAAGAAAAATAGGTGGACAAAACTTCAAAGTTAAATAATAAAAAATTTATGCTATTCTCATTTATATGGATTAGCGATAAATTATAAAAAAATAAAAATTAGCTAAGAGCTTTTTAGCTAGGAGTTTTTTTAGCAACTAATTAACTATATATTATCGATAAGTACATATTAAATAGTGGTGTCAAAACAACTTGTCCCGTCAAGTTTTAGTCAACTACTAGTATGACCACTTTGCATGACTATTGGAGGTTGTTAGGAGACTATTTAGACCATCGTTGTAACACATGCTAGTAACATAATTAGGTCTTTTTAGAAAGAAAAAAACACTTTGTAAAATTGGTCAATAAAGGCAAATGCTACTTCAAGCCTTTAACCAACAATTTTTGTCGTCTGAAAGATAATTATGATTGGTGCAATTTTTCCCTTTTATTTATAATTGAGGTTGAACGAAAAAAAGGTTATATTTATATTATTTTTAAATTGACAAGAGAGTATTAGCACCCGCAAAGTTATATCGTCTTTTTTTTTAAAAGTGTCATAATTGAAGAAGGATAAACATGTATTATCTCTATTTAAAACCACAAATTAACTTTTTTGTAAAATGGTGAACATTAGAGTCCCACCCTCATATAATGTAAGAGGGTTTTGGTTGTAATCTTTGTGTAGTTAACATTTAACAAGACCTTGTCTTGGATAAGGGGATGTATCACAATGGGCCTGTCCATTTGTCTTAAATATTTGGAAGAGGTTAGGCATTTTACACCTTGTGCACATGTGCTTTCTTTTTAGATTTTAATTTTAATATACAAGGTGTTGGATCACCATAAAAGTGATTTTTCTTATTAAAAGAAGTAAAAAAAATTAAAAAAATATTTCTTTCTTAAATTTTGCACTCAGCTAAAATATTAAATACAGTCACATAAATCAAAACGAAAAAAGACATATTAGTTTTGTTTTTTTATACATTGATACTCCTTAAAACTCTGAAATATTAAATATAAATGATTGAATGAATTGATTTGAAATTAGCTTATAGCTTCATAAAGGTGACTTCATAACAAGTGAAGCAGGCGTTGTTTGTAACATAGAGAAGTGCCTCATATATTTAATTTTATACTAGAAAATAACGATCGAATTTTTTTCAAGAGCCAATAGATAAACTTAGGGTAATTTTTTAAGACAAAACCAATAAGTCAAGTGACACATGGAGTGTTAAAAAAGAACATGTTGTGGGAATGGCCCTTATGTGCAATTATTAGGGACCCATTACACCAAACGCCTGTTAAAACTTCATACATGTAATTTAAAATTATTTTTGTAAAAAAAGAAAAGGGAAGGGTCTTTTATGAATCTTGACTTCTTTTTTTATTATTCCCTCATAATGTTATGTGTCTACTAAAATTTGTGCAATTGTATTTCAGGCCATTGAATTTGCAACACACTATCTTTGGTCTTTACTCCACTAATATTGAAACTAATTTTTGCCTTTTGAAAAATACATATCTCATCAACTTTCTTGAAAATTCTTCCACAATTTTTCCATCATTTTATCATGTCATAGAAATAAAATGATGCAGCTAGAAAAACAATATATTGAAGAAGTTAAGTTATAGTACTATATACTATAAACAGGCTAAAGTTTTGCTTGTTTGGGGTGTTCATTGTTTGATTTTCATCGATTTATGGTTAAAGAAATAGCACAGTGTCATTAATATAATAAAACTAATAAATATGTTTTCTCGTAGAGTTTCACTCAAATTTTGCTTGCGATTAGACGAAGGTCCATTACTTCCAATTTTTCTTTCAAAATTCAATAGCATGACGAAAAGTTCTTTTCGTCTCAAATATCCTTTAAGAAAACAAAAGTGAAAAAGTAGAATTCCCATAATCGTAAGATTTACCAATTTTCTTTTCTTTTTCTAACATAAAGAGTGATGTCACCACCTTTTCTCTCTTTTTAAGTGTGTTGAATAATAAGTTATATGTTAAAGCAAAAAGTCACACATTGTGATGGTTAATGAGATCGGTGGACTCCTTATAAGGTTTGAATAATCCTTCTTCCTTTGAGCTAATTTTTGGGCATGAATTAGGCCCAAAACCTAATTTTACGTATGGTATATAAAAGAACAAGAAAAATCCAAATTAAAAGTTAAATAAAAAGTCAAATTTGGCTCAGTATTCCTTGAAAGAAGTATTTAACATATTCATTTAATGTACGGAAAAGGGTTAAATATACCCCTGTACTATAGGAAATAGGTTATATATACCCTTCGTTATACTTTTGGGCCAAATATATCCCTCCTGTTACATTTTGTGCCAAATATACCCTTTATCCGTTAAATATGTGGGTCCCAACAATTTAAAAAACCGAGATTATTTTTATCCGGTTAATACCCAAAATAGGTAATTACATGAAAGGTTTAGATTTAATTAGAAAGACCCAAATAATTTTTGTCCCTGCCAACAACAAAAATAACCCATAGCCCACCCCCAATAAAGCTTCAAATTTCAACAATGGAGTAATATCAATGTTGATTTCTTCAAATCAGTTTCGATCATTCTCAACATCCAAGCACACATATTACTTCAAAAATCTCAATAACTTAATCGATGAGTCAGCAAAAAAGAATTATTGAAGAACTTCAATTTTTCTTAATCTCTATTTTTTAATTCAAAGAACCCAAAACTTGAATTCAACTTAATCCTAGTAGACAAGAGAAAATCTCAGCTCAAAGAAACAATAACCTAAATAATTTTCAGTACTCGATTGATTTACAACAACTTTCAATCACAAACTTTAAAAGTTTATCGGTCACAAATTCGAAAGACAAAAATTCAACAACTTTGTTTTCAACTTCTCCACCTAATGTGCATTCTAATTTTAGCATATCAATCCAAATCAATGGAGTTTTAAGCACCACCTTAATTGAACTTTCAAAATTTCAGAATTGAAATCGGTTAATAAACTTAACAAGAA
>JAJOOR010039444.1:0-12873 GCA_036250505.1 Solanum acaule | reverse complement strand
ATGATATTTCATTTTCTTCTCATTCTCAACCTTATTTCACATGATTCTATGAAATTTTTTCGTATTATCTATTTCTTTATGTCATGCTTATTTTCTCATTAGCATAATTGTATTAGTATTCTAATTTTTAAATTAAAATAGAATTTATTGTTAAGTAATGTTATAGACTTGCGTTATTTTTTAAAATAAATAAATCATATTTATGTATGCTATGTTGAAATTTGCGATAAGTATTATATTTAATTTTTTGTTTTGAATTTATAACTTATGTTATATTTTCAGTTTCATTTATTTTAGTAATATTGAATTCACATTGCAAGTCATTTTCTAATTAGATTATCTTTTTGTCAAACATTTTAATAATTTATGACATTTTATTTATATAATAATCTTTTTATCAAACATGGATTTCAGGATGTTCATAGAAACTTCATACTTTTAGTTTATACTAGTTTTAACGCACGTGCGTTGCACGTGAATATAAACCATGTAGTACACTATTTTAAAAAATAATATGAATATTATTAAATAAAAAAATTAAGTAAACAATTATAAAATGAATCAGATACAAATTTTCTTATGATTACTACTGAAAGTTAGTCACTCTTAAAATCTCTTAGTTACATGTACTTTCTCTTCCCTCCCTCATGGTGAATTACTTAGTTATTACTCAATTGTTGGAGTTTTTACTTTTAATATAATATAATAATATAAATAAATATTGATATAAAATATAGAAGATATACAAAATTGGATGTTTTTTGTTGGAGTATTATTTTAATTTACAATTCATGTTAGGGAGTGTTCAAATTTCACTGAACTTTGAGAATGTCAACATATTTAAATCAAACTTGAGTTTATAAAAAGATAAGAATAGAAAACATAAAAAATCGTATTTTAGAAATGTGAGGAAACTCCTCCATTTATAGTTATCAAAGGCTAGTATGAGCATGTGCATATTTCTTATCATAAAAGTTATAACCCTTCGAAAAGGTCACAACTCATCAAAAAAGTCACATCTTTTTAAAAAAGTCCTAATGATTCAATGTGAAAAGGTGTCAGCTTTTAAATATAAGTGTTTTAAGAAGAACAATGAAAATCTTTAAAAATTGTAGTTTAAAAAATTATAGCCAATAAACGGTAGTATATGAAAAAAATGTTCATTGTGCCTTATAAAAGAAAAGTCGCAAACCTTCAAAAAGGTCACAACTCATTAGAAAAGTCATAACTCTTTGAAAAAGTCACAACCCTTTGAAAAAGTCGTAACTCTTCAGAAAAGTCGCAACCCTGTAGAAAAGTCACAACCCTTCGTTAAGGTCACAACTCATCAACAAAGTTGTGACTCATAAATATAATACAATATAAATTTTAGAAGATGTATTAAATTTTGTGTTTTAAGTTGGGGTGTTATAATAATTTAACATTTAAAGGTAGATAAGTCATTCAAATGAGAACACTATCTAATTTTAATTTGATATGAAATTTTTAAAAAAATAAAGACTTTTAATTTAAGGATATGTAGAATATATAAAATTGTCTTTTAACTTTGTGGCCTTAAAGATGCTCCTCCACCCCCACCCCACCCCACCCCAGAAAAAACAACATTCTATATTAAACTAAATAAAAATAAAAGTACAACAAATAAATTGGAAACAGAGGAATACTTATTACTTCTAGTTTGGACTCTTCAAACATGTATTTGATCAAAAAAAAATTGCCAACAATTTGAGACCTTTCACAGCTCGAACACCAAGTTGTAGTTTGTGCAGTAGAAAATCATTGAATTTCTTGTCATGTAGAAATTGTTGAAAAAGTATATTTATGGCTATGAAAATGAGTACATTTTAATTATCTAGATAGTGTTCTCATTTGAAGTTGAGTTATTCCATTCTTCTTTTCACATAATTCTTTGTTGATCTCTCTGATTTACCCACAAAAAATATTGTAATTGCATAATTGAATAACTCTCACAATCTTTCTTGTTATAAGAAGAAGAATATAAAACTTACAAAATTGTAGTTTAAAAGTGGATGTAAAACCCGTCTATATATAGACAACAAATCATAATATGAAAAGGTGTTTATCGTGCCTTATCAGATAAGACGCAACCCTTAAAAAAATCACAACTTTTCAGAAATGTCATAATTCATCGAAAAAGTCATGACTGTCACAACCATTCAGAAAAGTCACTACCCATAAATCTGAAAAGGTGTTAATATTTAGTATAATTAAGAACAAATGAATAAATATATTATAAAATATAGAATATATATTTTACTATGTGTTTTAAGTTTGGGGTATTATAGTAATTTAATATTCATGTTAGGGAGTTCATGCTTTTAAGGTAGTATAGACAGATAGATATAGATAAATATAGATGATCAATTCAATTAAAATATATAAATTTGAAAGAACATAAATCAATTATTTTTTTCTTAATATTAGTTAAAAACATATGTTTATTAATTAATATATTTAGAAAAGCTTTTTTTTTTCTGCGCCGCCGCCGGTAACATCACTGACCTAAACGTATTCCATGGCCTTTCCGGCCACTGGTCAGCCTATTCTTGGGGTTGATCAGGGGTATTTGTTATAAGACTCTGCCTTCCCTCCATTAAATCCTAACAACATGCCTGCCGTCCATCTAATTTGTAATACTAAATCCACTAGTATGCCTCTGCCTAATAAACAATGTCGGGAGTTCACTAACTATGCTAATGTGATCAAAGGGCAAAGCCAAAATCATAGTCATCCTACTGGAGTGAAGCCTATTCCAGTAAAAACTGTGTCCTATGCCAATGGGATACCTCGAATAGTGTGGACTGTAGAAGAAGTTGATCATATGAACACTATAGAAAACCTCCAATTTGAGGTGGTTGGAAAGTTTTCATATGGGTGACCCTCTCTAGAGGAACTTAGATTATTAGTCCCTAGACAATGCAATATCAAAGGGGAATGCAAAATTGGTTTATTAGGAAACAAACATGTTCTTATTCGCCTTGATCAGCAAGAAGATTTTATCAATCTCATGTCGAAGAACATCTACTATATAGTGGCCAAGAACGGATACTCATATTCTATGCGACCTCTAATCTACAATGCTAAGTTTAGGGTGGATGAAGAGATGACATAAGCGATGGCATGGATCTCATTCCCTGGTCTTAAACCGACATATTTTGTGAAAGAAGCATTATTGTCTATCGCCTCAGCAATTGGGAAACCCCTTCATCTTGACCAGGCCACGATCAACAAGACTAGACCTAGCTAAGCCAGGGTCAAAGTACAAGTTGACCTATTATCTAACTTTCCTAAGCATGTGGAGATGGAGATTATCAATGGGCACACCAAAGAGTCTAGATTGGAACATGTGAAAATACAATATGATATGCTGCTCAAGTATTGCACGAATTGTAAAGTTCAGGGACATGCAGAGGAAGAGTGTAGAGGGTTACATCCTGAACTAAAGCTAGAGAATACCACTGAAAATTATGCTGAGGATATTGATAAGAAAACTGGGGAAAACACTAATAATGATACAAGGAAGAAAATGGTCATGCACAAGAACTAGAATCCTACCAATAGGAGATTCACGAGAGAGGGTCACATTGGAGAAAACTCATAGGCTCAAACATCGGCTGATGCCACGGAGATTACCACTGACAATGCCTTTGCATCACTACTTGATACTATATCATGAAGGAACAAGGTGGAGAGGGGTCAGGGGTGACAATAAGTGGGAACAAGGGGACTGAGGAGGAGATAATACAAAATAATAAGCAAGCATCTGCAGAGAAAGGGGGACAACAATATTCTTCCACAAAGGAATGGATCACAAGTATTTACTTTAAACAATGGAACACAAATAAAGGAAGCAGGGACGAGGATCTTTAATAATGTGGCACAAAAGTATCTTCAACAACAACAGTTGGGTGAAGCAGCACCACCTGTTAACAATGAAAAAGAAAATAATCAGTTTGAGGGACAGAAAGTTATGAATAAAATGAATATAGAAGATGGGAAGGATGACATGACATCCCTGTTATAGAATATGTTGGCAAAGATGAAGTAGCAAATCAGACAGAAAATGAAGAAGTAAGGAACAAAGATCTGGAAGGAGACTCATCACTGGTGGTGGCTGAAAGCCAAGAGGAAGAAGAAGATCTCATCATGATAAAAGAACCGGAAGAAATTCATTATCCAACACCACTTCAAATGGTTGCTGGTGAAATGTTTGAAGGGGGATATCCACCTGACAATGCTGCAAAAGAAACTTTGTTAGCTATTACAAATGCAGAACATACATCATTAGTTAACAAATGTAATGGAGGGCAAAAATCTCCACCCATGGAGAAATTACATGCACTGGTTTCACATCAGCTACAGGAGGAAATATCAAATACAAATCAAGAAAAGAATGATGTTTCACTATTTCAGGAAGACAAGGAGGAAGCTGACTATGATGAGAACGCATCAGAAGTTCTTAGGGAGGGTAGATTATCCCCTCAAGCCGTATCGAAATCTAAAAAAGGTAAAACTAAGAGGGAGGCAGATCTTAAACCTACAAGGATACATGCTAAGAGGGTGGGGAAGACATCTTCTAAATGATTAAAGATCTTTTTTGGAATATTAAATCGGTGAGAACTCAAAATGCTTTTCATAGAATTCAAATGCTTCACAAACATCACAAGTTTTTTCTAATTGCTTTGATGGGGCCTTTTCAAGATACTAGTCAGATTCAAACTTACAAAAGAAGGCTACTGATGAACTATGCTACCTACAATCTTAATGGCAAGATTTGGATCTTTGTGAAAGAACATACTCATGTGGGAGTAATTTCTGATACCGATCAGCAACTTACTCTACAACTGACACTGGAAGATGGAAACAATTTCTTACCATTGTGATCTATGCAAAATGCAATGCTGATGAAAGATTGGAATTATGGGACTCACTAGATACCATTAATAACAATTTTTCCATGCCATGGTTGGTCAGTGGAGATTTCAATGTTATTCTAAGTGATGAAGAGAAGATTGGGGGACTTCCTGTACTTCCTCAGGAATATGAAGATGTTGCTTTCTATATTAACTCATGTGAATTTTATGATATAAGCTTTATGGGGAGCCCTTTTACTTGATGAAATGGGAGATCTGATGCAGAATGCATATTCAAAAGATTAGACAGGGTTGTTGCAAATCAAGCTTTCTAGGAGTTGGTGGGTAATCTAGACATACAACATCTTGCCAGGACGGGTTCGGATCATGCCCTTCTACTTCTTACATGTAGTGGAGTTGATCAAAACTTCTCAAAACCATTTAGATTGCTAAAGTTTTGGACCAGCAGGGAGGATTTTAAAGATGTAGTGAAGGAGAACTGGATTGTTGATTACCCTTCTGATATAATGATTCAATGGAAGTTGAGACATAAGAAAACTAAATTGGCTCTTGCTAAATGGAGTAGAGATGTGTTTGGGGATATATTCAAGCAATTGCTGATCAAAGAGGAAATCATGAAGATGAATGAAGACCTCTTTGAAGTAAATCCTACTGCAGCTAATAGATCTGTACTACAGTTGGAACATGTTGAGTATAGAAAATATCTTCACTATGATAAGGAATTTTGGAGGCAAAAGTCTAGTATTCAATGGTTCTCAGAGGGAGACAGGAATACTAAATTTTTCCATTATTTGGTAAGGGGAAGAAGGAAGATATTAGCTTTAAAAAGGAAATGCCAAGAAGATGGGAGATGGGCTGAGACTGAGGAAGATATTGCTAATGAGGCTTTGAACTTTTTTCAGAAACAGTTTGCAGATAGTGGTACTGACTCTGTATTAACACTACTCCATCACATTCATCCTCAGATAATTGCAGATGATAATGCCTTATTGATTGCTACTCCTGATGCTGAAGAGATAAAGAAAGTGGTGTTTGAATTGAATGGAGATAGTGCTTGTTGCCCTGATGGATTCACAAGATTTTTTTATCAATCCTGTTGGGATATTGTGGGACAAGACTTAATTGGTGTGGTACAAGCGTTTTTTAGAGGCAACACCCTGCCCAAAGCCATCACTCATACTAATTTGGTTTTACTTCACAAAAAAGATCAGGTCCAAACCTTTTCTGATTTGAGGCCAATTAGTTTGAGCAATTTCATTAATAAGGTGACATCAAGAACTTTACATGATAGATTAGAGGGCATTCTGCCAAAACTGATTTCTCAAAATCAGTCTGGATTTGTAAAAGGCAGGAATATTTCTGAAAATGTTCTGCTTACTCAAGAAATTATTGCTGATATTGGGAAAAGGGGTAAACCTGCTAATGTTGTGATTAAGCTGGACATGACAAAAACTTATGACAGGGTTAGTTGGAGGTTTCTGATAAAGGTATTAGAACAGATGGGCTTTAATACCAATGTGGTTGATATGATATGGAGGCTTATTGCAAATAATTGGTATTCCATTCCTATTAATGGAAAATCTCATGGTTTTTTTCATTCAACCAGAGGAATTAAACAAGGGGATCCTCTATCCCTTGCTTTGTTCATATTAGCAGCTGAAGTGCTCTCCAGAGCCTTGAATCAACTATTCTATTATACTGAGTTCAAAGCCTATGGGATGCATAAGTGGAGTGAGAACCTAAATCAACTTGCTTATGCAGATGACACCATTATTTTTGCAGCAGCTGAGAAACAGTCTTTACTGTTGATTATGAAAACATTAAAGGACTATGAATATCAGTCAGGGTAGATGATTAATAGGGATAAAAGTGTATTATATATGCATAGCAAGGCAGCACAAAGTCATATCCAAGTGGTGGAGGAGGCTACAGGTTTAACCAAGGGAAAGTTTCGTTTAATTTACTTAGGTTTCCCTATTGGTCATGCAAGACAAAAAAAAATCACTTCAAGGAGCTGATAAAAAAGATCCAGAATAGATTGCAATTGTGGAAATGAAAATTATTATCATTTGGGGGTAAGGCTGTTCTGATCTCACATGTATTACAGAGTATGCCAATATATCTTCTTTCTATTATTGTCCCCCCTAGTTGTGTACTTAATGAATTACATAGAATGTTTGCGAAATTTTTATGGAACTTTAAAGAGGAAGGAAGGGCAAAACATTGGGTTGCTTGGGGAGATATTTGTTTACCAAAGGAGGAAGGTGGACTTGGATTTAGGTCCTTGTTTGATGTCTCTAAAGCTTTATTTGCTAAACTGTGGTGGAACTTTAGAACAAAAAACTCCTTGTGGGCCAACTTCTTGTGGAATAAATATTGCAAGAGGCATAGGCCTCAAGTTGTTGAATGGAGGGGAGGTTCACAGGTTTGGAAAAGAATGTTGCAGGCTAGGGATGTTATTGCTCGAAATTGAAAAAAAAATCGGGTCCAGACCCACAAATGAATAGGAAGCGAGGCATCTTGACTGATTTCTCATTTTCCAGATCTGATTGTAACAATGGAGAAGTAGGAAGACTTTGGCGATTCATATTAGAAGGGGGTATCTAGAATATCTATGTCCCAGGACGGACATAAAAGATGAGTTGGCGAAATAATTTTTTAAAAAAAGCTAACTATAACTAAGTGTTTAGTTACCATGTAGAAAACAAACGGCAGGGCTCTCATTAACACTATTGAAGACGTAGCCGAATAAATCACCAGCAGCATCTCTAAACACCACATCAGCACCACTCTTACCCTCTGTGCATCTCTGTGATGGGTAAATCTCCATAAAAAAGGGACAACTTTCGTGTAGTTTGTGATTGGATGAATTCGGGCTTGCTTTTTCGATTCACATCTATGAGCGAGGATTCCTCTATAAAAAAGGGACAACTTTCGTGTAGTTTGTGATTGGATGTCCAAAGCGTGACCGACCGGGTCAAATTGAGGAGCTTGCTGTGGAGATAGGTTTTCGGTTCGTGAACCGAATGTCTCACCTAGCGATTCCAGACTTGAGTCTCTGCCAACGAATTGAACGCGGAGCCTGTTCCGAATGCTTCTACGAGCTTGTTGGAGTGCCATTGCCAAGATCTAGTGTAATTTCCTTTCCCCGGGAGCTAGTCCTATCTATAGATTAAGCCATTACCAAGGAGCTAATTCGTTCCAAGAGATTTGGTGGGAACCTAGATGTGGTCATTCAAGCTTATGGTATGATAATTGGTTCCAACTGGGTGCCTTGTATTATGTGCTACCTATCAATCATAATATGGATGAAAATATTGAAGAGGTCAATCAAATCACCATTAATGGAAGATGGAATATAACCTTGTTAAATGAGTTATTTACTGAAGAATTCTGTCAGAAGATACTGAAGGTGCTAGGTAATTACCTAGTAACAGAAGATAGGGATGTGACATGGTGGATGCCTAATGCTAAAGGAAGGTTCACTGTTGGATCAACTTGGGAAATTGTAAGACAAAGAAAAGAACCTCAGGAAGGCATTATGAACATTTGGGAGAAGGGAATCCCCCTCAAAGTTTCCTTCATGATGTGGACAGTTTGGATGCAGAGAATTCCCATTGGGGAGGTCCTTGTGAAATACAGAATTATTGATTCAGTGATCTATTATTGTTGTGATCAAAATGTTCAAGAATCTTTCACCCATCTATTTTTCTCATGTACTGATACTATTTTCTATGGAAGTGATTTGCAGGAGCATCAGGATTACATGGACCTTTTGTTCAGTTAAAACAAACAATATATAAATGGTGGGGGGAGGGGGGGAATGTGTGCCTAAGTTAAGACCATTATATAAGGCAGTACCAGCATTCATTATTTGGCAACTTTGGAAGAGGAGAAATGTTATCAAGCATGGAGGTAAGATGTCTCAACAGGCTATGGTAATGGAGATTAACAGGAACTTATTTCTAATGGCTAAGTACAAGTATCCATGGCTTATAAACATGCCTACTTTATGGACACTTATAGTTCAGTTTCTTGAAGCCTACACACCTCTCACCCACAGTACAACTGTAAGGTGGTTATGTCCTGGAATGGGAGTCTTCAAATGCAACACTGATGCCTCTTCTAAAGAAAATCTGAACATCAGTACCACAACCTTTTGTGTGAGGAATGATAGGGGAGAATTGGTTGCAGCACATGCACATAAAGTGGATATTTGTACAGCTTTAGAGGCAGAAATTCAGGTTTTTAAAAAGGGCCACACCTATTGTTTGAACTATCATTACTCCCTCTTATCATGGAAACTGATTCACTGATCATCAAGAAATTTTTGGATGGCATATGGGAAGTACCATGGACCATTTCTGGAGACATAAGGACCATGAAGAGGGAGCTGGAGCATAAAGAAGTGAATGTGGTGCACATATATAGGGAAGGGAACAAGCTAGCTGATTTTTTATCTAATCTAGTTGCTGATGTTGCTGGTCCACAGTTGATTCATTTTGACTACTTCCAAGAGCTACCAACACAAGCAAAAACCATTCTCAACATGGACAAGCAAGCATACTAAATATTTGGACGAAGAAGGGACAACATAACAATTTCAATAATTAGGTTCAAAGGAACTGATAATTCAAGAGTATGTTGAAGAGCTGAAAGTTACACAAAAAAGCTAAGCCAGCACAGTAACAACTCGATTGACGAAAGCTTTTACCAAATCTTACCCCAATGAGAAGGAATGCAGGGTGTTATGCACATATTCATGTATTGAGGCAGTGGTATTAATTTCGGGGGAATTCAACCTGCACAATACAAGATAATGGGTTAATGTTCATCATTCTAACAGGAATTGGTCAGTGAGTTCAAGCGGAAGCCTTATCTTTGGAATTGCGGTGAATACACCCGTAGTTGAAGAAGTCTTCACTGAGAACGAATCCATGGCATTTGTGAGAATGGTTGAGTACCCAAGTGGATATCCCTCAAGCTCCTCGTCGTTTCTCAACTGCTAGGAAGAAGAAGGCCGCCAGAGCTTCATCGGGGGATCAACTATGGTGGAACTGAAGTTTGTCTAGCTGATTTATTCCTTTTTTATCAGATTTTTGTCCTTAGTTATTTTTTTAAAAAAATATTTTATTTGGTCTTGTAAACTTGGGCTTGGATCCATTTGGGTCCAAGCAAGATTTCATTTTTATTTTAATAAATGGGTCATGCCCAATATATATATATATATTCAGAAAATAATATATATCTTAAATATTTAATTTAATATCATTTATAAAGTTTCTTATTTGTCTAGTATAAATTTTAAATAATTAATTTTTATTTTTAAAATTTAATATAATTTTATGATTGCAATTGTGCATCCAAACAGAACATGTATAATTACGTTGTGGCATCCAAACATGACATGTACAATTACAGTGTAATTACCAGAGGCAACCAAACAAGTCAGTGTAATTACTAGACTGTGTAATTACTAGGCTGATAAGTACTACTCTAGTAATTACACCAATTCCAATTACCAGGTGGCTTTCCAAATAGACCCTTAGTAAAAACATTCATCAAAATCTACCTTCTAAAATAATAAGAAACTACTACTTAAACTAGGATAGAAAAGGAAGATACTAGCTATTATTATTTTATCCTTAAGAGAAGTAAGTGCCTTGTTTGGTTGTCTTCCTATGGGATGAATTCATGAAAATTCATCAAGTAACATGGCTAACTTGTTCTTTCTCATTCCTTTTATCCTCCCAAGCTATTGTATGTATATGGTATCCCCGGGGAACAACGGAAGACTACTAGTGATACATGCAAACACACTACTTTGGGTCTACGGACTCTTTCTCTCCGGCAGACTGTCGTACCTGACTTCTATATCCCATTATCCAAGTGCTTATGAAAGCAGGTCGGTGTGAATGATAAAGTCTTAAGTCAATCTTTCTGCTCAATGTCCGCCTCGCCACTCTGTTCGACCAGTCAGGCGCCTAAAGCAACTCTTTTCTATTCGCGAACGTTTGAGAAGTCATCTCCTGATTCGTCAATTTCGATTTTCGTGTATATTGATGTGAATGTTCCACAAGTCGATGTGAAACTAACTTGCTAGCATGGAGTTGCAACAATAAGGAATGAAGGACGGCTTTTAATGCACTCAAGTGCATGATACAATAGACTTTTTAGTCAAGAGGCTTATATTTCAAATACTGAAAATCAAAGAGCAAACCGAAAAACATTCAATATCAAAAGCAACAATTTTGAGGCAATCCCATTAAGTCCAACCAAACCAACGTACACTCCAACTCTGCCATCCACATAAAACACATCAATTGATGACACCATAACAAGTGCAACCACAAATGAAACCATTCCAACATTAATCCTCACAAAAGCACTGGTCTTGTTCACAAAAGCGACAATGAAGAGCAAGTAAATCAATCCGACCATCATGTAAACAATAGCGAAAATACGATCTACCATAAGCGGTAATGAATGTGTTACATGGGAGGAGATAACCAGCGATGAGGGTAAAATAGATTATGTATGCTATGTCTGTTTTTAAACAGGTCATGGGTGGGCTAAATTGAGAAAGATAAGTGGACTTGTTGATTTTGGGTAAAAATCAAAATATATTCAGGTAAATTAGATGGTGCCACATGTCATTGTACATGTATTCCAGCTTGGCTTAGGGATATATATGGTCAAAAGTATGATGATAAGAGCATATTTAACCTGAAAGTATCAAAGGATATATGCATACAATTTGTAATAGTTCATGGGTATATTTGTCCTTTTTCTGTATGCAAATCTCCGCAAATCTTAAACAAGACTTGTCAATCACACAATAACACACTAGAAAAGAAATATTTACAAGGCATACTCTTGATAATATATTGACCAGCTAATTGAGAACTTTGGCTATTCTGCTAACAGGAATTTCAAAAAAGTTTTTCAGTATTGTGTCTGTTCTTTTTGTACTCTTGATACCTAATTAGATCTATAGCTTCATGTATCAAGGTTAGAAACTGCACAAATGATGTTACAAAGCAAAAGATTAACATGCTGCTAATGGAAATTTACAATTGTTCAGAGACCAAATCGAAAAGGTTTTTGCCTCTAATAAGAAAAAAGCAGGGATTTCTACAAATTTAAGTGTGATGCTACGGCTTGGAAAAGGTTCAAAATTTCCAAGAAGCTTTGATAGGTACGATCAGTAAACAAAATCTCAGTCGAGGTACATTTGTTCTGCTAGCCACTTTTCTGAGCAAGCTGCTCGGTGGCCTCCTTGTCCATGGCTTTCCTTGCTAACTCATAGCCAGCAAAATTCATCGCACCCAGAGGTGCAATCCAGAAAAATCTAGGAATGGCCCCTTTAAACAATCCGAGGGGTCCTTCATGACGGAGAATTGATAATGCAACCATCGTTGACGTCACAGCCATTCCTTGTGGAGCAGTCATCATTCTGGTCTTTATCACATCAAATGGAGTCGTTGAAACAGCTGTCAACCCACCAGATAAAGCTCCAACTGCAACTGTTTCCCAAGGCTCCAATTCTCTCCCCAGAAGCTGTTGCACAGCCTAGAATAAACACAACTGATTTTTATCAACAAGAAATGAATGTAATACAGCTTAATGTCAAACAAGTAATTTAGTGGTTGATTATGACTTTGAGTAACATCAAACGGCCTTTCTTGAAAAGTAAATATCAGAAGGTAAGGTTCGTCGACAGACAGCGACACGATACAACAACAACAACAACAACAACCCAGTGAAATCCCACTAGATGGGGTCTGGGGAGGGTAAATAGTACGCAGACCTTGCCACTACCTCGTGGAGGTAGAGAGGCTGTTTCCAAGAGACCCTCAGCTCAAGAACATCAAATCTAAGTGACAGGAGAGGTATATGCAAACATAACAGCCAATACAAAAGATAGCGTATAATCAACAAATGAGACAATAACAAGAAAGATATAGGGAGTGAAACG
>JAJOOR010039443.1:0-13027 GCA_036250505.1 Solanum acaule | reverse complement strand
AAAAAAAAAAAAAAAAAAAACACCAAGATCAACCCAAGAAAAAAATAGCTAGTATACACTTCGAGAAAGGATAATTAGTTTCAATATTTTGGGTTTGACATTCTACCTTGTTTTCCTGATCGCTGTCTGCATTCGAGTTCACATAGTGGTGAAAGCTCGCTACCCTTCTCGCTCGTCCCGTCCTAGTCCGCTGCCCGGAAGAAGGTATTGTCTTCTTCATAATGTTCTTTCCATCTTGACATGACTGTTAATGTTTGAAATGCCTTTAGTTTGTGATTAGTTAGCTGTTAGTCACTGTTTAATTCGTAATACCTCGGCATGATGTATATGTTCTTAGTCATTTCACCGGGTTAGTTGCAATATGGAGTTAAAGTTTTTTTGTAGATTTATGCTCAATGTCGTGGTCTCTCTGCTTCTCGAGTTTGAATTAGCTACGATTTTTTGCTTTATGTGTTTTGTTTGGCTATAATAAATTATTATTTTTTTTATTTTTTTTCTCGTATCTTGCCAGCTTGAAGCTCCAGAAGCTTTTTTTCTTTCTCTCTTTTACATTGTTTTCTTGAAAACAAGTAAGGCAAAAGCTTGACAACTAACTGATATAGAAGCTCTGTGTTGCGCTATTGTCTATTTAGCTCTGGGTTCTTTTGTGCTAGGCATTGATGCCATATATTTGCTCTAAATATACGATACCTTTTCCACCTTAACATATCCATGTTTACCTTATCTCGCTGTTCCATTTCCTTTTGTCAAAACCTGTTCGTTTTAAATTTCGGTTGATATTTCTTTGGAAAATTTTGAACAACATGTTGTCATTCTTGTCTTCTTGTTGCCTACAATCCCTCTTATTAGCTTCTTTTTTTTTTTAGGACGTTATGAGTTCATTCAAAAGAAAAATTAATTAACTAAAAAAAAAAGGAAAATTATATAGGAAGTGCACTATAATGACCAGAATGCTTAGTTTGTTTTGATTTGGTCTAAATTTATTTTTTCTTACTATGCCATCTCTCAATTTGCCAATTTTACAAGATTTGTTACTGCCCCAATATTAATTTCATATGGCTTTGTTTGTTCGTATTGTGTGCATATTCTTGACACTTCATTTAATGGCATGTTAATTTGAGGGTATGTCACGGAAATCGGGAATGGGCTGAGGTCGAAATGGAATTTTCTCATAATTTGCACGTCATATTTGCCCATGGTGTCTGGTTTATACTTTTAGTTTTGGTTTCTCGCTTGAATGACACAGGTGGTATAGTTTGGCCTTTTTTTTTTTTTTTCTATAAAAAAATGAAACAAATAAATAAATAAATAATAAGATTAGTAGTATCTGTGAGTGTGAATCAGAACAATTTTTGTCCATTCTGTCATTGTAGGTAGTAACGAAAAAATTGGCTAAGTCTTTCGTTTTTTTTGTTAGATTAGTCCTTAAATATTTTATTATGATTTCGTCATGCCGAATTATCAGTCAACTTAATGTTGTTCATTTTATTTTATTTCGTCATCCCGTGCTAATATGATTTTATTTGTTTTTGTATGCAAAATCTATCCAAGTCCCCACGGACTGTATCTTCGCATTTCCAAGGGGGCCATGGAGGCCCCAAAATTCTTGTATCGAGTCAGACCCCCCCGAAAATTTGGTGAACAGGGTTCGGAGCAGATATACAAGATCGTATACACTAGTATACATCTAGTATATACGAAAGAGGGAAAATGGGCCTAAATTTTAGAAATTGTATTTTGTTATTTTGGGCCTAAGCCCTTGTCATTTTATTCATTATTATCTTGTTAGAAGTTTAGGACAGGTGAAAGAATTGGGCGTAAGCCCAAAGATAAAAATATATTTCTTTATGTTAGTTTAGGACAGGTACCAAATGACTTAAATGGGTCGAAGGCCCAAAACAAAAATGGGCCCAAATTCTGGCCCAGGCGGACAGGAAAACCAGATTTGGGCCCAAATCTCTTTCCCTCTTTGTCTTACTATGTTTATTTGCTTGTCACTGTTTGCCGTTAATCTTAAGGTTGAAAAATTCAAACCCCCCAAACGACGCATATCTTGTCTTTTCATGATTCAACTAAATCAGTCATCTTTAAACGAACTTAAATAATAATTTTACAAAAATACTTCACTTAGATATTATTGCAATATTCTCCTATTTCTCCCTTAAAATGGTCTTAACTATAAAATAGTTAAGTTTTTTTTAGTTCAAGCTAAGTTAAAACTATTTTAGCCAAATAATTAATCGTCGGATAACCGCGTGTTAGCGGGCATTTCGGGTGCTTTAAATCCCTTCCCGAAATGCTAATAAGAACCCCGAACCCTTTTCAAGTTTTCACTAGATTTCTGTTTTAGTCTTTTGAAAACAACAGTTTTCTTGATTTTTCTTAAAAATTAAGTGGCGACTCTTAAAACCAGTCAAAAAAAAATATATTTTCCAAATAAAACATCAGCGTCGCGGACCCACTCTCAAATATTGTTTTTGGTCTTTTCTCATGTTTAATTATCTAAATTCGTTCCTAAACATCATGAGATCCTTCCTATCACAAATCACGATCCTTGAATCCATAAATTTAATTCAAGGAAAGTTAAGAGTCAAGCCAATAGAAGTCAAGAGTCAAGTTAAGATAAGTTCATAAAGTTTTCCAAAAGTCTTTTGCAAACGTTTCAACTTTGTTTTAAGACTTAAGTTTTGAGTTCAGTAAAGAGTAACGTTGAAGTTCATTTCTTCAAAAGTATATGGGGGCTATGTATTCCCAAAGGGTTTAAAATATTTTCACATTTAAACAAGAAAGGAAACCTCGATTTCCAAGGAGCCTTCGGGCAAGTTTTCAGAAAAGAGTAGACGCTTTCTAAATGAAGCAAGAGAGGAAACTTTGATTTCCAAGATAGCCTTTAAGCTAAGTTTTTGAGCATTAATCTCAAATCACAGAAAGAAGTATGTTTTTACACATAAGATCTAATATTATATTTTTGGGAGTAGTATTGAGCACCGATATGGGGGAGAGTATAGACAACTCACAGCCCCATAAACCATGTAGCCACCATGGGTAGAAAAGGGTCATACTTTTTAGATGATTCCTTTAGTGCTTTTTAGCATAGACTAGTAGATCCACTTAGTGAGTTAGGTTCTATACCCCCGGCAAGGTATATGACGGTCCTTGGCAGCGTGAGGTAAAACGATGTATCATCACTATAGCTCTTAAGTGATGGTTGTCGATTAGAGAAACTCCCACATCAGTATTTTGTATTTTTATATACAAACAGAGTTCATATTGTATCTTTGCATACATACATAATTATTATTGTATTTCTAAATATACAGAGTTGACATCATGTTTTAAACAGTTTTTCCTTATATTGCACTTGTTTTTAAACTGCTTTAAATTGAAATGAGTTTAGTTATGTTGAATTGAGTTGAACCAGGTAAGTTCTTCAGTTCCTTTCAGATTCTTTTCAAGCTTAAGTTGTGTTTAGCATTCCAACTCACATACTCGTACATACAATGTACTGATGCCAGTTGGCCTGCATCGTCTTATGATGTAGACGCAGGTAACTAGGATCAGCATCCAGCGTATCGTTGATCCAGTTGAGCTTCAGAGTTGTTGGTGAGCCTCCTTGCATTCCAGAGGATCCCCCTTTTTCATTACTTTATCATTTTAGTTCATTAGGATGTCGTGGGCCTATTCCGACATCCATCTTAGTTGTTTTAGAGGCTTCATAGATAGTCAGTCAAATGTTAGTTCATTCGTCATCATTTTGTTATTGGCTTATGTTCAAATTTGAGTTGCCATTTTGGCTAAGTTAAATGTTTATTTTTAAAACATTATGAGTTCAGTTTGAGACAGTTGAGTTATTTAGCGTATGAATCCTTTTCTTAATGCTTAAAGTCTTCCGCTGAGTAAGTAAGCCAGGTCAAGGGTTCGCTTAGGGCCAGCAATGGTTCTCGAGTTTCGGCCACGTCCAGGTTGTAGGCTCGGGGTGTGACAGAAATAGTTCAAATCTAAATTCATCATGACCAAGTTGAAGAAACAAACATGACTAGTAGTGCAACCACTACAAATTTTTACATGTTTCTTCTAGGAATTAACTATATGTTACATATTGTTGGTTCAATTTCATAATCTCTACTCTCAAAATTCTACTTTAATCACAAAGGTGATAGTAGAAGGATTTCTACTTGGGTCCAATCTGTTGGATTCCCTCCTCTCCTTCTCCCTATTTATTTACCTTTTTATAAGTGCCTGAAAATATCATCTAGAATATTCCGGACACAAACCAAATATGCAAATTGATTATAAATTTACATGTTTCAAACATGTTGAAATTATCAAATCAGTGATATGATATCATTTTGATCGAAAGTTAACTGTGGTCAAACTTATTCTTTAACTTTACTAGAAATATATCAAAAGGTCCAAGTCACACCTGAGCCATTTGGGACCCATACAAACCATCCACCCGAGTCAAAAACACATTTTGAATCTAATAAAAGTATCGGAATATCATTTCAACCTCATCTTCCTCAAATGTTGACTTTAAGTAAACTTATCAACTTTTCAAACAGAAAAACTCTTTTAAAACTCACCTAATAATCTCGAAAATTGCGTCATCCATCCCCACAAACCATAAATACCACACTAAAACTACGTATGAGAAGGGATAAAACATAGAAAATACTCAAAAATCACAAAACGACTATGTGGATCGTTACACCGTATCAACTATTATTGAAACTAGTCACCTGAAAAATAATTAATATGCTACGACATATAAAATTACACCGACAATACTAAAAGTTGTATACACCATTAAACAAGCCATAAAATCAATGAATAATTAATTGACCAATACATACCTTATGTGACAAGACTACATCGTTAATATTTATTTATTTTCATAGCTAGCCTAGCCATGATGAGAAGAGTTATATCTAGAAGCAAATCCATTAAACAAAGCCAAAGCATTGCTAGTAACTTGTGCAACATTAAGAACCTTAGCTTTAATTGTAGCCTTCACTTTACCACCCCTGGAATGGCCTGAATTTAGACCATTCAAGCAAGTGAAAGCATCAGTTAATACTGTACTAAGCCAAGTTTGAACATTGCTTTGATGCCATACAAACTCTTCTTGCCCATCTAAATTCAAATTTTGAAGCTCTATTACAGAGTTTGTGAGTTGGGAAATGCCATCATTGATTTCATCTAAGCATTCTTTTATTGCTTGATGATCCTTAGCCTTCATTTTCTTATTATGCTCCTTGAGGACATTTTTTATGTAAGTTTTTTTTATGTATAGCCCTAACTAGGCTTACTTTCAAGGCAGCATGAACTATTTCTTGAGGATCTTGTGATGTAGGATTCACATAGTTGGATAGAAATGTCACACAAGGTTCCGGATAACGAGTTTTTCTGCACTGAGTCTCCACGAAGGTAGGGAGGCGTGGATGCAATCGACCAGTACTAGTACTCTCGACTACAACCACTATAGAGAGGATAAGGAGCAAAAGGGAAATGCTAATTTTTCCCATTAAAGTTTAATTCGCGGGCTTCTGAGGAGCAGGAGAAATTGTTGGAATTCTATAAAAGAGTCTCGAGAGAGAAATGCAAGGATGAAAGAACTAAAATCGATGAAGAGAGAATGAGATGATAAAAGAGTTTGTGATGGAAAATATGAAGAGTATGCAAGGTCTTTTATAATAGGGTTTTCACATGCATGAAGAATTTGACTTCTTTCATTTAACGTGCGCATATGCAGACTACCATGAGAGTATTACGGTATTAAATGATACTATATTGTCCGTCTATCTGACTCAATTATGTGACACATTTTGAATTTCGATAATCTAACAATTTATATTTTTACCATGAATTGAGGCATGGAATATTAGAATCTTTTGAAGTAAATTTACATACTTAGAAACTATTTAAAAAGTACTACAAGTCACAATAATTGACAATATATATAAAATATGAAAAAATTACGATTAAAGAAAAACTTGTCTGAATCTCAAGGGACTAGTATTCTCACCCTTCTGATTTTGTGAAGATGTTTGATTGAACAAGAATTTTAAGAAATAGGTTTTATGTTCTAAGAAGGGAAATTCTAGAATAACGGTAAAGTTGTTCTGATCTATAGATAACAGGTTCAAGCCAAATTATTAATGATTGCATTAGGGACGATCGTCTACATCATACCTCATGGGATGTGACCTTTCCCCAGACCCTGCAATGTGGAATGTTTTGTGCACCATGCTATTCTTCCCTCTCTGTTCTGATATATGTGAAGGTACTTGTCTGGACATGAAGTTTAATAATGTAAGAAAAAAAATTTAAACTTGTGGTCCAAAACAAACCATAGATATTTATGTACTAATTAAGAGTAAAATGAGAGTTTAAAGTTAAATCATTATAAATATATAAAAGTGTCATTGTTTTTGGGACTGACTAAAAAAAGTAAAGGTGTCACATAAAATGAGATTGAGGATTAAAAATGTCATTTGAAACTTATGACCTAAGAAAAATCATAAATATTTGTGTGGTAATAAATCATTTCATTAAGGATCTAATAAATATTTAAAAATTAAATTATTACTTCGCCTCTGTTTCAATTTAAATGTCTTAATTTGACTGGACACAAAATTTAAAGTATTATTTTCTTAAAAAGAAACTAACTAAATAAAGAATACCACATGAATCGAAATAAAGAGAGTATTTATTTTATTTTTTTTAGCTGTAAATTGTAATCATCCATCTCATTGACAGAGTACTACTTATATAATAAAATTATATATAATTGGTTTTAGTTATTGCTATAACGTGCAGTAACTTCAGTGAAGCAGCTGTCAGATTTAAGGATATACATTGTTCATTATACAATACTTTGATTTAATAATGATGAACATGTGAAAAGAATGCAAGCTATTCACCCATGCATTTTATTTTGTGGTCATTTAAATTGAATTTTCATAGAATAATTAGAATTGCGCGCAAAAAGTGCATGAGGTTATAATCATTTGAAAAGAGAAAATGTTGATGTAGTTTTTCAGAGAGTAAAGATGAATGACAATTGGAGAAAGTAATACAAATTTAAAAGTTAAGATTTGTTATAAGGAAATAGATTTTGTTCATACACTACTATATTAGAAATATCTTGTTTCAACATGTATGCTTAATGTCTATAGATTAAAAAATAAAGATATTTAAGTCTATGAAATTGATGTGTGTTTAGATATGTGTCCTACTGTTGTAGCTATTTAGACACGTAGTACACCCACTTTTAGATTTGCATCCCTAACATTTTTTACATCTTCCATGGTAATAGCTTGAGCAATCACCTTTTGATTGCATTCCTTATTCTATGTTCTAGCTTCTCCAGTGGATTATGAGAACAACCATTGACCACCTTAATTTTGTCACCATTTCACCTTTAGCGTGATCAATCACCTTTAGCTTTTTCTGTTCAATAATCTTCTCTTTGTTGGACATCGCAGTGTTAAAGTTATGTTTAAATTTTTTTGGAGGTAGAAAAAGATTGCGATGGAGTTTTATATTATATATATTTTATGAATTTTAAGTGAATTTAATTTGTTAAATGAATTGGTAGATAATTATATTATTTCTACATTGATTACCAATGAAGTCTTATTGTTGGACGTAGGAGCTTAATTTTGTTTTTTTTCATAATAATATTCACCAGCGGTACATGTACATAGGGTGCTTCAAGTTTATATGAGATTGAAAATATTACGATTCTCTGTAAATTAGATCAACATGTTGTTACTTCTCTCTTTGCACAATTTAATTTGATTGAGCCTTTTAACAAAGCTATTATTCATATTGTCCCATTTACAAAGCATATATCTGCTAGTTTTACTTGTTCTATGATTTTTGTGCTGGAGAATTAAGCTAAATACTATTAAGATGTAAGAAGCTTTCTAAACATCGGACAATTTGTTGCCTGGAAGATATTTTAAACCAATATCTTTTATAAACAGGTATCATCTGCAAACTTTTTATTTAGTTTCGAGTTGGTTATAATTGTTTGAACATGCTATTGGTCTTTAATACTTCGCATAAAATATATTTTAGTAGTTTGATTGAGTAAAAGATGCAAAATTTTCTCTTTACCATTTGAACGGACAAGTCAAACAAGAGGTTTACTTTTATTAGCTAATAAGTTAGTAATTCCTCTTTTTTATTGTATCCGTAATTTTATTGGCAAAAAGTTCACACCAACTTACTATGGTCTAGATATAAAAGTATGAAGAAATAATGTCTAAGGTCTAGCCAAAGAATGAAGAAAATGTAACACTTCAGACTTCGAGAAAGGGCTAAAAGGAGAACTTTGGGCAAGTCCACGAATCCAAAATGGACCATGGACCCTTTAGGACATCCTATATAGTCCGTGTAGGGGACCACACTCTATTAAGGATGTCGTGAGTGACCGTCCAGGACTGCCCTGGGAGAGGTCACCTAGACGGCGCCCTACACGGCCCGTGGCGACTTGCATGGCCCGTCTAGGGGTCCGTACAAGTCACCCAGTCAAGGAGGTTGCACCCAAGTCAGGTATTGAGTGTTGGGGCAACTTCAAACAATCATATCTTTTAGCACAAAATGAATTTGGTGGCTCAAGACCTATCAAATTAAAGGTATTTCAATCCTCTTTCCAACGCCACCAAATTTGCCTAATTAAGAGCTCAGAGTAAAAATGTATGCTCATTTTAGTGAAGCCCTATCGGGCAGGGCAGCATGACGACCCACTAGATGGGCCATCATGCCTTAGACGGCCCGTCAAGCCCCTATTGAAGGTCACCTTGTCAGTTTTAAGTGAGGTTGCACCCCCAAGTCACTGGTAAACGATCACTGACATCTAAATGGTCCGTGAAGCTCCATACAGACTGTGAAGTCGTATGTAAAGGAGACTTGTCAAACTTAGAGTTCAGGGTCAACTTCAAACAATCATATCTTTCAACACAAAATGAATTAGGTGGCCTATAACCTATCAAACTAAAGAACTCTGAATTTTATTTCCAACGCCACCGAGTTTTCCTAATCCAAGCTCGGAGTAAAATGTTATTCCGAAATAGTGAAGCCCTGTCGAGCAGAGCATCTTCACTACCCACTTGACGGGCCACTGTGCTCTAGATGGCCCGTGAAGCCTGTCTTGAAGTTACTTCGTCAGCTTTTAAGTTAGGGTTGCATTGGTCTTTTTTCCTATGCGTTTGGTACTTAAACTACGTCATTGAAGGCTTAAACTACGTCGTTTAACTCAGTCTAAGCCTAATAATCTAGTCACAAACTACCTAGAACCCTCCCTCTCCTAAAATCATCCAACTTAGAAAGAAAAGAATAGAAATTGGTGACAGTTTCTCCCAAGAACAAGCAGAGGTTTTCTTCAAGTTCAGCCTCGAAATCCAAATGATTTCTCCGTAGTTTTGTCACCAGGTATGTGGGATTTTACTAGTGGGTTCCTTCCATCCATTAGGTCCCTAGAATTCAGTCAATTCTTCAATTTCTCATAAATTGTTCAGACCCAGGGTTTCCAAAACCTTGGGTATTCATTGTGATTTTAGCTGCTATAGTTTCCACGATCTAAATAACATGTTTCTTGGAAAATTTGCATAGTCCTGTGTATAGAACTCAGAACCCTAGCTTGTATTAAATATCAGCATTTCATGAATTATACTTACTAGGCAGATGAGTCAGATAATCATTCTTCAGAATTTGAATGTCATATCTTTCAGTATATATATATATATATATATATAAATATGTGTGTGTTGCATTCTCAGATAGCATATCAGTATTTTGAGCTACTCAGTATTTCAGTACATTTTAGCTATACATATTTAGTTGGGAGTAGACTTAGCTAGGTTCAAAAGTCCCCTATGTTGGGCATCAGTTTTTAGTGATCAAGCCACAGTCATGCCTTTATACCCCTGTCAAGGTATATTTGGTCCTCTCGATGAGGCGTATCCATCAGACATACCACAGTCATACTCTTATTGTATTGACTATGTTATCAACATTTACTTCAGTAGTCAGTTCAACATGTTATCTTTATGATTAGTAATTAGTCATAGCATCTAGCTCAGTTTTCAGTTATATTTCAGTACAACCTATTCCATGTTTAGTTTATATTATTCAGCTTAGTATCTATATCTTGCATGTCCAGTTCATTCAGAGTATTGATACATACTTTTGTGCTACATCGTTGTATGATGTAGGTTCAAGTGCTCATCATCCAGATCACTCTTAGTTTGACTTTCAGCCCATACTCAACAACTTCAGTGGTGAGTCCTCATAGTTCAAGGACGTTTCTTTATGTTTTTGGTTTAGTTAGCTCATTATTAGTTTTCAGTATTATTAGAGTTAGTTGGGGACTTGTCCTAGCAGCTCATCAGTATTAGATGCTTTTAGATATAGTCAATGTTCAGTATTTTTTGGGGTTGCTTCCCATGGATATTCAGATATATTTTTACTTGGAGTCCTTTCAGTTTTGATTCACTTTACAGTTATGCTTCTGCTCACATAGTTATATTTTCAGTATGCTTGTGATATGCCAGACTCAGGGTTATCTTGAGGTCACTTGTGATCCTAGGTTCCGTGTTATGTCTAAGGGGTAGTATCGGGGAGTGACATAAATAATGTTTAAGATTATACTTTTATGACTTTTGAGTGAGCATGTATTCAATTCATTTCATCTTCATTGATGTGAACTGATTTGTACCTTACATTTTCTCATATTTTGATTGATTTTCTTTCTGAATGACATGCCCCTAGTTGTTGAATCGTACTTTTGTTTGAGTTTTAATTTAGCTTTTGCAGTGTTAATTACATGATGAGTAACAAATTATTGTAAACAACAAAGTACTAGCTTAGATTCTGCAGTAAATTTCAATTCATCTGACTACGATGCTCACATTTTTTTGCTATAAACCCAAATGTTCTAAAAGCAAACTAATGGCATGTAGATGCAGGGTATAGGAGGAACATGAAATGTTCTAAAAAAAATGCTCAATTTATGGGGGTCATTTTGTCAATTTGTGGCATTTTGGGGATCCCACAAATTAAATTGTGGCGGTTTTTTAAAACGCTACAATTACTCTTGCCACGAGCATATTTGTAGTGGTTTTAGTAAACCTCCACGACGCCCCCTACAAAATGACTAATAAATTTGTGGAGGTTTTATAGTATCAATTTGTGACGATTTAGAACCTTCACAATATCATCTCAATATTTTAATATTTTTGTTTTTGTAGATTTAAATTTTTTGTGATATAAGATCAATATTTACATAATTTAATTTGTGGAGTTTTATAAAATTATTATTATCATAATAATAAAAATAAAATTTGATTTACATTAAGCCTTAAAAATAATATAAATAAATAATCTTATTGAATAACACACTTAATGCAAATAAAATTTCACTAAACAATTTATATTTATAAGCTTCACAAGTTCAAACTCATGTCAAATAAAAGTAATACAAACTTGCATATAATAACTTCAACATTACATTTTAAATGATTCACAACAACTAAATATAAAAAATTCTATGGCATTTGTTTGGTGATTTAGGTTGTTGCTAGTCAATCTCTTATCCAAGGTGAAGTAAGCTCTATCCCCGGATCAATCTGAAACAAAAAATATATATACATAATTAGATAAACATATATTGATACATATATATTTTTGTATGTCTTGAAAAAATTAATCAAAGTTCAGTTTATTCACAAAGCAAATTCATATAAAGGTTTGGGTTGAAAAAATATATAAAATTATGGATGAGAGAATTTTCTTTTGATGTTCTCTCATACACACTTATGTGAATAATAACGATTTCATGATTATTTCTACGGAAACAAAAGCTAGGTGTACGGAATAGGAAAATACATATTTTTAAGTTATACTTATATTGACCACAATCTCATGTGCAAAATTATCCTTTAATTTGCACTAATCAAATCCGATCAAGAATAAAACTATTACATGATATTTAACTAAACAAAAATAAAATTGAGGCTTACTTGAAATCAATTAAAGGTCCCCTATAAATAACTTTATGATGTGATGAAAATTTTAACAAATCCTCAAATATGTAAAGGCATTAATGCATTAGGTTTAACAACTTGTAAAATACAAAATGTCTACAAATTAAATAATACTAAGATCATTATTTATATTTAAAAAATTAAGATCAATATTTATATTTAAAAAATTATTTACCATCTATTCCATTGTGTAAAATCTACGGGAGAAAAAATTATTTAGCAAAAAAATAAAATTCACACTCACCCAAAAGATTACCTGAAAATGAAGTAAAAAAAGAATTAGAGGTAAAGGTAAAGAGGAGAGGGTGAAGGAAAAGTAATAAGTTTAGGGGGAAAATGATATGGGATTTGGGTGTGGGAGTTTTACGTGGGAAGTGGGAGTAGTTATTTGGTTGGTTTGAAAATTTTAAGGGAATTAGTAGGAAATTTTTGTTTTAAGGCTATTTTTAATGTTTTGGAGGGAATAATATTACTATTTATTTTTGATACACAGAACGCTTTTTCTTTTAAATGATTATTAATAAGTAACTAATTAATTAATTTGACTTTAGTATTACAAAAGCTTAAATAAAATTAAAATTTAAGCAAAAATAAATATTAATGAATATGCTTTATAAGATATCTTAATACAAATTGTAGTAATACTATATTTCTATTTCTATTATTAGATAGGCATGGCCGTGCTTAGCACGGCCCAACATGTTCGATTTTGCAACATCTTTTTTTTTTTTGCTACAAGTTTGAGGTGTATAATTGTAACCGCATTAACCTATAGTGTTTTGATCTAGCTCCACTGGAATTTGAACCTTCCAAAAGCACTATGTTATTTAATTTTGCGACATATGAAAATAGCTTCTTATATTTTTAAGAAAGAACAAACGAAAACTTTTATTAACGAACACATACACATACCAAAAAGGAAAACAACAACTAAAACAGAGTATTGAAATATAAGAAGATAGATAACACTTATT
>JAJOOR010039442.1:0-17603 GCA_036250505.1 Solanum acaule | reverse complement strand
ACCTTTTACCCCCCCCCCCCCCCCCCTGCACTTTATAATAGCGTATTTTAAAGGTATATATATATGCATACATGGACATCATAAATATTTTATAACTATAAATAGTAACGTGTCCACGTGGGCACATAGATACCTTTAAAATACACTATTAAATAGTACAAGGGGGTAAAAGATCCTCCATAAAGTTTGGTATCGTAACAACAACTTCGACAGAAGTTGGAGTATTTTTTAGACCATTTTCCCTAAATTAAAGTATTATATATGTTACAAATGTATTATCAAGTTAACAAGATCTTCTAACTTCAAAATATATTATTTTAAAATCTTCTGAGTTCTTTTTTTAGAAAAAGAAACTCACAACAAATGTGAAAATATGTGAATATATCAATCATATGTGAATATATGAGTATAAAATTTATTAGAAATTCAGTTATTGCACATTAAGTCTTTACAAATTCTTTTAGTTATTACTCCCTTTGTCCCTAATTACTTGTCCACTTTTGCATTGACAGACCTATTAAGAAAGCAATTATTGACATAGTGACTTTACCATTTTACCCCTATTAATTATGAAGTGGATGAATTAAAAACTTAAAATTTTCAAGAAGTTCTACCTTTTTCAAAGTAATTAATTGAAGGTATAATATGTAAAAATATTTTTTCTTTTCTTGATTTGTCAAAATTGACAAGTAATTAGGTACAACTAAAAAAGGAAAAGTGGACAAGTAATTATAGACAAATCGAGGGAGTATTAATTATTGCAAACGTTCTTCACACTCTTTTTCATTCTTAGTTATAATATTATAATTAAATTTCATAGCTATTACATTAATTATTTTTGTCTTTCAACTTTCCTTCTATTATTTTTTTATCAATAATTTTTCATATTATTATACCGTCCATATATATGTGATAATACAATGTTGTTAGTTTTTCTTTGACGAATCATGCTTGGTTGAATAAATTGAAAATCGTTTACAAGTATATGAATTATATCTTCGTTGAGTGTAAGATGAACAGGTGATTATATATATGATTTCATAGATAGAATATATTCTTTAATTTTCATTTTTCATTTTTCCAATAAAAAAATGGAAACCTTTCTCAATTAACCATAGACAGTCAGATAACTATCTTTGATTTATAAACACAGTCAATCGAGAAGTCAAATATGAGAGCCAACAAGAACGTCATCTATTATGTTATAACTTATAAAATAAAAACTAATATACAAAAAATAGTTCTAAAAGATAAATGTACTTGTTCTCTTCACATGCTCATATGAAATCTAAACAATTTAACGTGGAATACATGTGCAAAGCACATCTGGTTAGATGACAAGAAAAATACAAAACAAATATCGTCTTTAAGGTAATATTAGTGAGATACAACTAATTACATGATTGAACCTCATGAAATTGAAATAAATATATACATTATTGTATTTAACTAATAATTTTTTTCATTGACCATCTTCATATGTTCGCGTAAAAAATAGATATATATGACGATCTACATTGAACATTCACAAAAGAATCTGCATAATTATTTTGTGCTAAGCTTATTATTCAAATCTTCTCTTAAATAAGCAATACTATTTTACTATGACATATTTTTAGAATTGGTAATCATGTGCAACGCACGTATCAACGAACTAGTATATATAATGTCAGGTTGACTTGGTATCGGTTGACATTAAGTTAAAACCAAAGCAAGTATAGCTGGGGTTTTGTACACTCCTATAGCATACATCAAAATCCCTAATAATCAGATTGTTCTAACACATAAATTTGCTGCTATTCTCTAAGATTCTACTCACATTCAAACTGTCCCAGTTAAGTCTTACACTAGGGAGGAGATTGTTTATTACACTTGCGAAATAAAACTCCACAATAAGCCCAAGCTATTTATGGTCATCAAATGGCAGAGTGGAGTACATCCATGCAAGTCATCATGGCCATTTTTCTGCCATCTTCGCAGCTGACGCTGCTTAACTAGGAACTCTTAACAACTTTCCTGGATATCTTTTAGACATTATCCAGGCATTCATGCAACATATAGATATGTCTGAATCTGAACAGCAATCCCATCCTTGATGTTGCTTAACCAAGGTGTCGTTTCTAAACAAATTATGACTTAAGAAACTACCGAAATCCATCTCATTGAGTACTCAAAGGCATGTACTTCTGCATGTAATGTCAGTTTAAGTCCTATGATGCCACTCCAGCCCGTTCTTGTTCCTCTTTCCAAGCTCCCGTACAAGCACATTGTCATCCTTAACTCTATATCAAAATGGACACTGAGAGCTTTAAGATCCACGGATGTTTCTTCCCGGCCACTCCTTCGGAACCTCTTCTTCTGTCGATTCAAAATTTGGAAATCTAGAGTGTTCTTCAATGTCAGTGGAGGTAATCTCTGAGGGAGCAAAAACTGCTCTTTAATGTACTATCTTGTTCCTGTGCTTCCAGATCACCCACAGGACAGTAAAAGAGAAAATTACATCTTCATGATGAACTAGAATCGTGTTCCCAACTTCAAAGTTTAGGCCCAATCTTGATCCCCTTAGACGAGCTGAGAGTATTTACAATTCAAGAATAAGTGAGTGAAGTCTTCAGAGAAAGATAAGCATCTCGGGAGAATTGGTAGGTCTCAATAAGAAGTCTTACCAAAAAACAAAATATTGAATTTCCTTTGTTATTACTTATGAATCCTGTTTCATAAGTTGGCTTTTCCATTTTAACCTCATCACCTCAATATCATCTGCATATAATGGACGAATTCCCCAATTTGCTGATATTCGACTATCTAAAGATGCCTCAAATCTACAGTAGTCATTTGGACTATTTACCGGAAAGGGTTCTTTGCCTTTTCCTTTAAAGTATACCTTTGTCTTGTCAAATTGTAAGAAGACAAAGCAGTCATGACAATCACTTGAAACTGCATTTGACACTTCCAAATAGATAATATCTTCAAGTGTGGGTCGATCCAAAGAAGCCTGTTCCGGCACCAATTTGGTTTTGATTCCAAAACCCAAGCACAAACTGAATGCTGAATGCCGAGCACGAGAGAGTTTTGGCAATTGGAAAGGAAGACCACAATACATAGCAAATCCCATGAACTTATCATTAAACCAGTGTTTCTTCAATTTAATGGAAATCGTCCTTGAATGTGTCTGGCGATAGTTAAACCACCAGAGAACCTCATCACTTGGAGAGCTTCTAGGGAAGAGAATAGAAAACTTTCCCCCTTGGAATTCATTGTCAAAACCCGACTGCAACAATAATAATGTAGCAATAAGTATTTAGCTTTTTTCTTTTGGATAACCAAGAAAGATCCTAGGGCCAATGGCACACAGTTCAAAACTCGGTAGATAGTTAGCACACCCCTTTACCCTTCATCATTAAAATACCATGCTTTTGTGTGTGGCAGGATTCGCTCATGTGACATGCGCCTAACTCACACATCTCAAGTTGCATCTTACCACTAGACAAAAGCTTTGGAGCTATTGCAGCATTAGTTTATTATTTACACTTATACAATGAACAAGATCATCATTCCATGCTCGAAATCTCCAAAAAAAAAAAAACATATTCAATGAGGAAAAGAAAACATACCTTTAGCTGCATCATTGAAAGAAAAGAAAAGAGAATTTTTTGTAGCATCGCATTCATGTCTTCCTTTTGACAATTTCCCACCTGCAAAACCGAACTTTCCCTGCGTGAAGCATACCACATCTCCTGCATCTTCCAGTTAGCGAAGGAGACCATGTACAACTCTTTGTACATGGTTGGTAATTTTTCAATGCTTTGCAAAGCAAAACGATCATCTGCAAACAATTTCATTATACTAAGAGGAAGCTCTGGCAGCTCTTTAAGATTTTCACAATATGTTATGTCAAGGTATCGAAGGTGCTTAAGTAACACAATGCTTTTAGGTAAATAGGTGAAGCTATTTCTGCTCAGATTTAACTCTAATAGTGAGGCCAAACATCCAAGATCTTCAGGAACACTGCCATCAAATAAATTGCAAGCACTAAGATCCAGTCTTTCAAGTCTGCAGAAGAAAGATAAAACACTGGGAAGCTGAAAGTTCAAATCAAGCTGGGCAGAACATGTGCCCCAACTGCATAAATCGTGCACATGAAAAGTCCTTGGTACTTTTCGAAAAGATAGGAACTTCAGTTTCCTCAAGCTTATGAAGGAATTTGGGGTGTGCCAGATTGCTGTGCCAGTTGCATCAAGCCCCTCAATGTTTTCCAGATCACCAATATTTTCCGGCAAGGTTTTTAGTTTAGAACACTGAATGAGGTAAAGGAACTTCAAATTCTTCAACCTGCAAATGCTGGTAGGGAGAGTTTCAATGTGAATGCAGTCACACATATCTATATAGCTCAGAGAATTGCCATGTTCAAATGATGATGTAGATACACGAAAGTATGTCTTCTTGAATTCTGATAAGCGATTCACATTTTGCTGAACTTCTGGAACTTTTATCAAACTCCGACATCCAGAAAAATTTAGAATTTCAAGAGACTCAGACTGAAACTTAGTGGGAAGCCTTTCAAGTTTTTCACAACCTTCCACTACTAAACTCATAAGATTTTTGAGGGCTCCGACAGATTGATGGACCTCTACCAGCTGAGTACAACGACTAAGGAATAGCTTCTCCAAATTTGGACATCCAGAAAGGTCTGAAATTTGGATCAATTTTTGGGAGTCACTCAAATCAAGAAGAGTCAACCTGTTTAAACGCTGTTTCAAACAAGAAATGACATCTATGAATACAAGTACAACATTAAATTCATGTAGATATCTACGGCGATAGCTTTTGTACACAGATGAAAATATGGTCTTAGCTATAGATTTACAAAAGACTCGAAAAACAATGATCTAGTATTTTGATCTCTGTTTTGTTTTGGGAATTGTCATGTGCAACACATAACAAAGTTGTTTCTAATTGAAAAAAGAATGGCAGAATACCTTGTCACCTCACAACACTTAGCACGGTTTGTTCATTGCATGCTGTTCAAACTCAAGCAGAGAGAATTAATTTGGGGAATTTCTGATTGTATTTCATAAAACTGATATACAAAATGTGAAGTATGTCACTATATATACATGTCTGACACCTAACTGATTTGTGTAACTAACTACTTGCACTGCTAGCTAACTAATCAACAAATTAACCAACTAATGAATATACATAATTATGCCTCTAAGTCTGCATTACACCATTATCTCCAATACCCTCCCTCAAGCTGGATGTACTGAAAATGTTCAGGACTCCAAGCTTGGCCAAGAGAAAATCATGCTGTGATCGACCAAGTGCTTTAGTGAGCAAATCTGCCTGCTGGTCTTTAGTGTTGATGTATATGGTCTTAATGAGTCCTTGCTGAGAACTACTCACTATGGAGCAGATCCATGATATCAATCTTAGGGCCAAAAGTAAACTTGGTTTTGTTCTCAGAACATGTCGAAAATCAGATTATAATCTAGAGTTGGAGGAACAATGGGAGAAATGCAATGCATTCATGTTAGCATGGATCATGAACACCGTATCCAAGGAGCTATTAAGTGGAATTGTGTATGCATCAGACGTAGCTATGGTCAGGGCTGATCTGAATGAACGATTCAACAAAGTCGATGGATCTAGAAGCTATCAACTTCATCGCGAGATTTGCACACTTAATCAAGGTAATTTGACAGTTTCAGGGTATTTCACCAAATTACGCCTCTTATGGGATGAATTCAATGCACTGGTCCCTCCACCTGCCTGTAACTGCAATAAATCTAGAACATATGTTGATCATTTACAGTTCCTACGATTATTTGCTTTTCTAATGGGACTAAGAGAGGTGTACAGTCATGCTCGTAGTCAGATTTTGATGATGAATCCCATGCCCAGTGTAAGCAAGGCTTATGCTATGATAGTGGCTGATGAAAGACAACGAGCAACAGCTGGATCTAGGATTGGTGGTGATCTAAATGAATCACTGACTTTGTATGCTGACAGAGGAAAAGGTACTCATCATTCGAATGAATCCATGGCATTGTATGCTGATAGAGGAAGAGGTACACATTATTCGAATGAGTCAATGGCTATGTACACTGGGAGAGGTGGATATACAGATGATGTATCTGGAAGTAATGGTGGATATTATAATCCCAGGCAGAAGAAAAACTGGCATCTTATTTGTGACTATTGCAAGTTACATGGACACACTAAGGACATGTTTCAAGCTGATTGGATACCCAGCTGATTAGAAGTTCAAAAAGAAGCCTGGACCGGGGGGGTCAATAGGCACAGGGAATGCTGGGAGAGATATAGCTAATCATGCTTATGCTAACAGGGATCCTAGAGATGAATTTGGATTCATGAATCATGGTTCAGCATATCCAGGGCAAGGATCAGTTAACAAGCTGTCAACCAATACTTCTGGAGGAAATATTGACAACATTGATAAGGAGCAGCATGTGGCAAACACTGTTATGGCAAATACTGCAAGTGCTCACATTGCAGGTATTCCTACTACTACTCTTTCAGCAAATAGTAGTAACTTGCCAGGTGCTAGAATAGAATGGATAGTGGATTCCAGAGCAACTTGCCACATGACTCATAATATTAGAGTTTTAAATGAAATATCAAACTCTAGTGCAAGTGTAGATAAGAAAGTTCACCTTCCAAATGGCCAAACTACCTTAGTTGCTCATACTGGTAATTGCAGGCTACCAACTGATGATGTCTTGAATAATGTATTGGTTGTCCCTGAGTTTAAGTTTGACCTACTTTCAGTAGCTCAATTGACCAGGCAACTGAATTGTTTTGTAACCTTTTTTCCTAAGCACTGTGTATTTCAGGACCTCTTCAATGAGAAGGTGAAGGGAACTGGTAAAGAGAGGGGAGGCATTTATTACTTTCCCAGTCATCTTTCAGAAAAGGTAAGGCATGTGGAGCAAGGTTTAATGGCACAAACAGAGAATTCAGAGGGTATTGTATGGCATAACAGACTTGGTCATCCTCCAGTGAGAGTGTTAAAGCATTTTTCTTTACTTAAAAGATTCACAGATGAAGAAGCTTGTAATAAATTTCCAGTTTGTCCATTATATAGCTAGACAAACTAGACTGCCCTTTCCTTCAAGCTTGTCTAGATCATATGTTGTTTTTGATTTACTTCACATAGATGTTTGGGGTCCATATAGGACCCCTACTCATACTGGTTTTAGGTATTTCTTAACTATTGTTGATGATCACTCAAGAATGACTTGGGTGTTTTTGATGAAATTGAAAAGCGATGTTTTTGTTACACACAAGTGTTTTCTTACTTTAGTTAATAACCAGTTCAGTAAGTTTGTTAAGAAGATTAGATTAGACAATGGGACTGAATTTTTCAACAAGGATTGTAGGACATTGTTTGAGTCTTTGGGAATAATTCATAAGAGTAGCTGCCCACACACCCCTCAACAGAATGGGGTGGTTGAGAGAAAACATAGACACATCTTAGAGGTAGCAAGGGCCCTTAGATTAACAGGATTTATACCAATAAAATTTTGGGCAGAATGTGTATTATCTGTTGTCTATTTGATAAATAGAATGCCAACTGCAACATTGAAGGGTCAATCACCATATGCTATTTTTCATGGTCATCAACCTAGTTTAACTCATATAAGAACCATTGGTTGTTTATGTTATGCCACCAAGCTACTTAGAGATGATAAATTTTCACCCAGGGCTGAGGCATGTGTGTTGTTGGGATACTCAGCAACTCAGAAAGGTTACATTGTTTATAGCTTGACCGAAAAAAGGTTATTAGTCAGCAGAGATGTCATTTCCAAAGAAGGTATATTTCCTTTTGCTGCACAGAAGGAGAAACTCCATCCACCAATGTTTCCTGCAAATGATATTGTTTTTGATGAGGAAAGGGTGCTGGCAAAGATGTTCCTCACTTGGATCTACATGACAATGCAAGTGTTGATAATGCAAATGCAGACTTAGAGGATGCACAAGGTGATGTTGATGTGGGGCCTGCAGATGGTGTTATTGATGCTATTATTCCAAATCCAGTTATTCCTAATGAGATGGTAGTTGAGCAAAGGACAAGGCAGTCTACCAGATCCTCAAAGCCTCATGTTTGGCTAAAGGATTTTGTGACCAATGCAATTGGCTCTGATACCATGTTCAAACTCAAGTAGAGAGAATTAATTTGGGGAATTTCTGATTGTATTTCATAAAACCGATATACAAAATGTGAAGTATGTCACTATATATACATGTCTGACACCTAACTGATTTGTGTAACTAACTACTTGCACTGCTAACTAACTAATCAACAAATTAACCAACTAATGAATATACATAATTATGCCTCTAAGTCTGCATTACACCATTACCTCCAATACATGCTTAAACTTCTAGTACTCTTAAATATTAAGTTGGTTAAAATATGCATTAAATATTAAAAAGAAGCAAGAAGAAATACACAGCTGAGCCAAATAAACCATTGTATATGACTATGTGGTAATAGGCCGTTGGAAAATACTCCACTTCCAGGGTTGTCGAGGCTATCAAATAACCGTGTTTAAGGGGTAATCAGGACTACAAAAAGTTTATGCACGCAATAAACAAACTGTGTCAAGTTTATGTGATAGTGAGGTATTCAGCCCAAAAGATAGAAAAAAGAATTGACAATATATATATATATAAGAGTTAGTTTGTGTTACATAATGTATATAAATCTCTTTCTTGATATTGTACAAAGATATAGATAGATAGCATATCTTTAGGATTTCCTCTTTATTTCTTTCCTTAGTTAGCTTATAATATTATTGTATTTATACATGTTTACCTATTGAATAAGACACAAATTATTCTCTCCAATTCCTTGCACATGGTATAAGAGCATAACTGGAATTGTGAGACTTGAAGTGGTGGTTCTCGAGCCTCACCACTGGTGGTTGCCGGAATTAGCCGCTGCCATATTTCTGGTTCATGTGACTTCACCACTGGTGGTCTGTCTTACCGATTTGACGTTGCCTTAAGATTCCCAATTGATTTATGGTGGTTTCTTATCATTGGACCACGTTTTGAAGATTTAACATCAAGATCCAGGTTCTGGAATCTTTCTTTTGGTGATACCTTAGTTTGAATTCCTTTCTCTGCTGCTGTTTGGTCTGTTTTGAGCCAGATTGTCTGATCTTTGCTGCTGGTGGTTCAAATTTCCTCTCTGTTGTTTGATTGGTTTTCTGTCCAGAGCCTTTGGCTATTCATATTTTAGTTTCTTGTTACTCTGTGAACTGCTGGGTATTCGAACCATCTGAACTCTGTTTTGGGTTATTTGGTTTTCTCTGGTTTTCTCTACTTGAGTTGGGCTGTTTTGTGAAGTTGACTATTCTCTTGTTAAAACCTTTATATTGGGAGTTTTGGTGATTTCTTTGTTAATTTGCGTTGACATTGTGAGAATGAATGATAATAAGGGAGAAGAATGGAAGAGTTCAGATAAGCGTAATAGTAAGATTGATGTTGCTCATTGGCCATCATCGGAAAAAACAGTTTTGGTTTCGTCAGAAGATTATGCTAGATTCGTTCAGTATCAGAAATCTACTTAGTTACTACTTTTGTTGAGTCAGGGAAAGCGTGCCTTATTACCTCTTCAAATAAATGGGTGATTGATTCAGGCGCCACAAATCACATGACAGGTAACCCTAGTACTTTTTCGAACCTCCAGCCACACAAAGCACCATCTCCAATTATTGTAGCGGATGGATCAACTTGTACCAGTGTTGGATCTGGAATTGTTAAATCAACCTCATCTATTACCCTGTCACCTGTCTTAAGTCTCCCAAAATTGGCCTTTAATTTGATTTTTGTTAGTAAATTTACGAGAGACCTTAACTGTTATATCTCGTTCTTTCCCGATTATTGTCTGTTTCGTGACATTGGAACGAATCAGGTTATTGGTAAAGGACATGTATCTGATGATCTCTACATCCTTGATGAATGGGAACCTCGGTCTGTTGCATGCTTAGGTGTTATTTCTCCATTTGAAGCACATTGTCGATTGGGACATCCTTCACTACTGTTGTTGAAGAAGCTTTGTCCCGAGTTTCAAAATATTTATTTTTTGGATTGTGAATCATGTCGATTTGCTAAACACCATCGCACCTCGTTAAGTCCAAGGGTTGATAAGCGAGTAGAGTTAGCTTTTGAGTTAGTTCATTCTGATGTTTGGGACCATGTCCTGTTGTTTCTAAAACTGGACATAAATATTTTGTTACTTTTGTGGATGACTTTTCTAGAATGACGTGGATATACTTTATGAAGAATAGAGCTGAAGTGTTTTCCCATTTTTGTGCGTTTTCGCTGAAGTTAAGACTCAATTTAATACTACTGTGCACATACTAAGGAATGATAATGCTAAAGAATACATGTCAGAATCATTTCAGCCATATATGAGGCAACATGGGATTCTCCACCAGTCATCTTTTGTTGATACGCCTTCTCAGAATGGAGTTGCTGAAAGAAAAAATAGGCATCTACTTGAGACAGCTCGGGGACTATTGTTTCAAACAAAGGTTCCTAAACAGTTTTGGGCCGATGCAATCTCTACAGCTTGTTTCTTGATTAATCGCATCCCATTAATGTGCTTGTAGGTAATGTACCCTATAGCATTCTTTTTCCAAATAAGTCCCTATTTCCGGTGGAACCTAATGTATTTGGAAGCACTTGTTATGTTAGAGATGTTCGACCATCAGTTACCAAGTTGGATCCCAAGGCCTTGAAGTGTGTTTTCTTCGGATATTCTCTCCTTCAGAAAGGACATCGTTGTTACTCTACTGAACTTGGAAAATATTTGGTATCAATTGATGTAGCCTTTTCGGAGGCTACACCATTCTTCTATGCACCTACCATTTCTACGAGTCGGGGGGAGGAAGATGAGTGGTTAGTGTACCAAGTTACCAGGGCCATTCCAGAAAGATCAAATGATGTTTCTCTTACATCGCCTGATTCTTCAATTGAGCACCAATCTACTATTGTGCCTTCATCGCCTATTCCATCAGCTCCAACAAGACCGCCCGTTGTTCAGGTTTACTCTAGGAGGCGGGAGACTAATGATACCTATGTTGCACCAACTCCTTCGTCATCAGATCCTCCTCCAAGTGATCCTACAGAAAATATTGACCTTCCTATTGCTCCTCGCAAAGGTACATGTACTTGCAAATCCATATATTCCATTGGTAATTTTGTTTCCTACGGTCAGTTATCTCCCGCATCTAGATCTTTGATTGTATCTCTGGACTCTATATATGTACCCAAAACTGTTAAGGAGGCTTTGAATCATCCTGGATGGTCTAAAGCAATGCTTGAGGAAATACATGCCTTCGAGGAAAATCACACATGGGATCTGGTAGACTTACCTAGTGGAAAGAAAGTAGTGGGAAGCAAGTGGGTATTCATAGTCAAAGTTAATTCAGATGGCTCTGTGGCGAGACTTAAGGCCAAACTTGTGGCCAAAGGGTATGCTCAGACTTATGGGGTGGATTATTCAGACACCTTCTCTCCGGTTGCCAAACTCACTTTTTTCCGCTTGTTCATTTCTCTAGTTGTTTCTGAGAATTGGCCGTTACATCAGTTGGATATTAAGAATGCATTCCTTCATAGTGATTCTCCACAAAGAGGTTTATATGGAGCAACCGCATGATTTTGTTGCTCGGGGGGTATGGAAAGGTTTGTCACTTGAAGAAGTCCTTGTATGGCTTGAAATAGAGTCCTCGAGCTTGGTTTGGAAAATTTAGCGAGGTAGTTCAGGAGTTCGGATTGGAAAAGAGCAAATGTGATCATTCAGTCTTTTACAGGAAATCTGCTACTGGAACTATTCTCCGTGCTGTATATATCGATGACATTGTCATTACTGGAAGTGATTTTCCTGGTTCTCTTCTCTCAAGTCTTTCTTACATACTAAGTTTCATACAAAAGACTTGGGATAACTTAAATACTGCTTGGGAATTGAAGTATCTAGAAGCAAGAAGGGTATTTTTCTATGTCAGAGAAAGTATATTCTTGACCTACTGGCAGAAACTGGAAAGTTGGCTGCCAAGCCTTGCAGTACTCCAATGGTTCCTAATGTGCATCTTATGAAAGATGATGACTATCCATTTGAAGATCCAGAACGGTATAGAAAGTTGATTGGGAAATTAAATTATGTCATTGTGACTCGTCTAGATATCGCCTTTGCAGTAAGTGTGGTTAGTCAATGTCAGACATAGGGCAACTTTAGAACAAATCTTATGTTATTTAAAAGGAGCCCCTGGACTTGGTATATTGTATAGCAATCATGGACACTCTCACATTGAGTGTTTCGCAGATACAGATTGGGCTGGATCCAAGATTGATCGAAGATCTACTACTGGTTATTGTGCTTTTGTTGGTGGAAACTTGGTGTCATGGAAAAGTAAGAAACAAAACGTTGTATCTCGGTCCAGTACAGAATCCGAGTATAGAGCAATGGCACATTCTACATGTGAAATCATGTGGATACATTAACTGAAATTGGATTAAAGCATTCTACTTCATCAAAACTTTGGTGTGATAATCAAGTTGCACTTCATATTGCTTCAAATCCGATATATCATGAAAGAACGAAACATATTGAGGTTGATAGTCATTTTATTCGTGAGAAGAGTCAGGAAAACTTGATATCTACGGGCTACGTGAAGACATGAGAACAAGTAGTTGATTTGTTCACAAAGGCATTGCATGGAGCTCGAGTAAATTACCTTTGTAACAAGCTGGGCATGATCAATATACATGCTCCAGCTTGAGGGGGAGTGTTACAGAATGTATATAGATCTCTTTCTTGATATTGTACAAAGATATAGATAGATAGCATATCTTTGGGATTTCCTCTTTATTTCTTTCCTTAGTTAGCTTCTAATATTATTGTATTTATACATGTTTACCTATTGAATAAGACACAAGTTATTCTTTCCAATTCCTTGCACAGTTTGCAAGTATGATCATCAAAAGAAAGGAGTCAAATAAATACTAATATCAAAAAAAATTATTCAAGAAAACTAATTTTCACCTGATTGAAGGAAAACAAGAAGTTAAATCAAATCATACCTTCGACCCCTTCCAAAGGTTAACCACATAACTGCAACGCATAATAAGGCCCACCAGTTTTGGTGGTTTAAAATCTTTTGGCAACGATGCTGAAGGATAATATGACCAATCAAACCAGCATAAGCTGTTAGGAAGGAAATTTATAGGCTCATGAGCACACAAATGCATGAAGTTCATGTGATATGGTTTAATGAATACTCTTAGTCGCTTCATATGTCTAAAGACTTCATTGCTCAGGTGTATAGTATCTTCCTCTGCATCAGACTTCAATGGAATTAATATGCCTTCTACTGTTTCTACACCCTGAGAGGATTCAAAAATTGCATTACCGGAGCAGCTTTTATACTTGCATGTGATAATTGAGTCTAAAGCTTCTTTGAAAGAACCCATCAAAGAGTAATTTTCTATTTTCTAAGTAAATGCAGGAATCCATTTCCATCCATCCTCTGGAAAATACATTTTAAAAAGAGTACTTAATAGGTGTATGGTTTGAAAATGCTTTTAACCTCATTTAAAAGCTTAATACATTGCATCATTTTCCTCAGGGCAAGAACAGAATATCGTAAATTAATGACTTCTAATTTATAAAATTTCTCAAAATAAGTTTGATACCGTATTTTCTGTTAAAACATCAGCAATATCTTCATGAAGCCATATCCTTTTCCTCGGGTATTGTTGCAGTGCAACGCGTCGTCCCATTTCTCGAATCAAATCATGCATCGCAATCCTTTCAAATGATGACTCAAAAAGGAGGGACTTCTCAATCAGGACAGCTATTATTATTTCAGGGTACAGTTTTCTAATATAAGCAGGACCTGGTATAAGGGATCATGCTAAGTCTAGAAAAACTTGCTTATGTGCATCCTCCAGTCCATCACAACTTATCTTAAGCTTTGAAATAATTTCATCTTCTGGAATACCTTTCAGTGTATCTAGTGCATCTCTCCACTGCTTCATGCTCCGTCCACACAGGAAGGAACCTATGACTTTAAGCGCCAGGGGAAGGCCACCGGCGTACTGTGCCACCCATTGAGAGAGCTGCTGAAAATCACTGTTAGGAGATGTCTTTCTAAAAGCATGCCAACTAAACAGCTGAATCGCTTCAGCTTCAGCTAGTAAGCCGACACTATAAGTTCCATCACAGTCCCGAAACAAGTGTTTATCCCTTGCTGTTATAATAATTCTACTGCCTCCACCAAACCAATTACGGTGTCCAGCTAACCCATCCAACTGGTCTTGGTGATCCACATCATCAAGAACTACTAAAACCTTCTTAGAACCAAGCCTTTTTCTGATCATATCAATTCCACCATATTCATCAGCTATATTCACAGATTCAACTGTCAACACCTCAGAAACCAGAGTCTTTTGTAGAGACAACAATCCCAGCTTAGCTTGATTTTCTTTAACGTTTACAACAAAACAAGCACCTTCAAATTGATGAGAAATACTATCAAAAATAGCCCTTGCAATGGTGGTCTTCCCAATACCACCCATCCCTGAAATCCCAATAAATCGAACATCTTCACACTCCATCATCAACAGTGAAAGTACAGCTTGAATTTGTGATTCTGCTCCCACAAGAGTGCCACTGATCATTGACTTTCGGCTCAACTTATTAGATATATCTTTCACAATATGCTGAATGCATATAGACTCGTTTCTGCACGAGAGAGAGAGAGGACAATGACAATCTGAGCAAAAAAGAACTCGAATAAAAGAAAATATACAGACAAATAAAACACAGATAGAGTAAAACAAAACAAAATATTGAAAAAATATTTGAGGAGTGTGAATGTAATTGGAATCTTCAAATAGGAATTATGTATAGATTGTAAGAACAAAAAGGATGATACTCACTAACTCACCTTACTTACTAGAACAAGTGAACTTCAACTGATCTGCATATTTTACATTTACGAAAGGTGAGGGAATAGGTGGCATGGGGTTACTTGCAGTTCAATAAGTTCATGAGTTGTACAAAGAAAACATGTGCAAGTGCAACAACCATTATAGAAGAAATGCTTGACAAAATGAAGTAATATAGCTACTGACCCATTGTAAGTAGCACCATGCAGATCATGGCCAGACAAATCGGCTGCTTCTTTTAAAGCTTTCCTCCAGTTATGCACCTTGTTGGTGTCACCCTTGAAATCTTCCTCATACCTGGAAAAGGCTTTAGCAAAACTATTTCTCTGGTAGCGTACTTCTGACGGAGTGATGTCGTAGAAGATTGGTACAACTACCTGCCCAAGTTCAAGTTGACATTCCATAATCTTCGATAACTCATCCAAGCACCATTTGGATGAAGCATAGTTCTCTGAGAAGATGAGAATGGCAAACCTTGACCGTTTTATGGAACTCACAAGTTGAGGTGAGATGGATACACCACTTTTTAGTGTTTCATCATCTTTGAAGGTATTGATTCCAGCTCGACTTAATTCTCTATAAAGGTGGGCGACAAAGGTCTTACGAGTATCTTCTCCTCTAAAACTCAAAAACACATCATAATCCCACTGTTTGGAATGCGGTAATGAACTTTCAGAGTTGAAGGACATCTTTCTCCCTATAGCTTTTTTGTCCAGTCAAAGAATGAATTCCAGAATCCCTTAACAAAACAATAAACAGATCATTCCAACAACTATTTCTATTTGTCAATCTGACAGTATTAAGAAATCAAACAAAAATTGTACTCGCTATGTCCCAGTTTACATGACTCACTTTTCTTTTAAGTCGGTCCAAAAAAAATGATACATTTCTATATTAAACAACAATTTAACTTTAAAATGTTCATTTTATCCTTATGAAATGATTTATAATCACACAAATATGTATCATTTATTTCAGATCACAAGTTTCAAAACTCTTTCTTTCTTTCTTAAACACTATATCAAGTCAAACTAAGTCATATAAAATGGAATGGCGGGAGTATTAAGTAGTGAACTATGTCAGTTCTGCTAAGTCATAATCTTTTCAAGGCACTAATAAAAGATCAAATAAATTTGCAGCCTATAACTAGACAACAAAAGATAAAACAAACAATCATTAGTTCAATATCACCCAACTCCTCACTAAAACACCAGCAAAAAGTAAATCCTATTGGATAGCATTAAAAATAAATAAAGAGCCTATGTGATCAGTGTGACAATTGTATTATTGATACAAGAAAAAAGGAGGAGGAGCCACTTTATTTTTTCTAAGCTAAAATAAAAGGTAGGTTCAGATGATTCCTCTTTTAAACCAATCCAAGAGTAGGGAGTGGAATTAGAAAAAAAACCCAAACTTTCCATTCTATAATAGAACACAAAAAAAGAAAAAGGAAACTGAAGAACCTTCATTGAGCTTGAGAATTAGAAAAAATAACAAGAAAATATACCTTTTTTGCTGAAAGAGAAAATTCAAATGCATAGAGATTTATATGCTACTTTATAGAATCCATAAAAATTGGGAGGAAACTTTGATAGTTGACCTGTGGAATGGAGAGTAGTTGGATTGGGAGTCAAATATTTCGCCCTTTTTTGATTATTTTGTTCCGACTTTTCTTTCTTCTTCTTTTCACCATCTTTTTCTGATTTGCTAGGGGAAGGGGTGTTCACAGAAAATGAAAAAATTAAAATAATCAAATTAAAGAAAAAATACATACTTTTTTTATTTAGTTTGACTTTAATTTTAAACAAAAACAATCGAAATTGTTAAGATGTGGTAAACATTGTAGAGATATTTTAAATATGGTTGAGTATATATTTAGATATTCTAGATGTTTTTTTTTTTTTGCTTCATAATTTCTGGTGTATAAATAGGGTTGTAGTCTCTTGTATCCAGCGACGTAGAGATCTATCAATTCTTTAGATTTTTTTGTGTTTCTCTGTCTCTTTTTGTAACATGCTATTACAAATTCGTTGGGTTGTTGAAATTCATATCCACTCTTCTATATTTCTTGTTGTATTTTGTTCATAGCAATTATTGTTTAATCACTTTGTTGGGTTTCCTTTATCTTTCCCTTCTTTTTTTGTTGATGTTAATTTACTAAGCAAATATCATGAACAACAATAATATTTCTCAATCTGTTTTTGTTAGTTTCAATAGATCTAACTATCGCTATTGGTGTCTAGAAATGCATAGCTTTTTTAAAGGAGGAAAGTTGTGGCGATATGTGAAAAAATAGGAAGAAATTGATTGAGAGAAATTTCTTCTCTTTTTTTTGTATATTTTTCATCACTGTACAGATGTGTATATACAACTCACGAAATACGTGAATAATAAACTATGAAAAGATAATGGCGAACGTGGTTGACCAACTATGAAATGTGTCCTACTTATATAACAAACTAATGTGTCCTACTTTATCTAACATAACCAAAAGAGATAATTACAAGGAATTAAAAAAAAAATATGACTAATCTTCCATAAGCCTTTTCAGACAAAGAAACACACCTAGAAGATCTTTGTCTTCTTCATTACTGCTTCACCATTATCTACACCAACAC